>JAVCKZ010053793.1:0-17062 GCA_034780755.1 Lepetodrilus elevatus | reverse complement strand
TGTGTTTGTGTGTGTGTGTGTGTGTGTGTGTGTGTGTGTGTGTGTGTGTGTGTGTGTGTGTTGGGGGTGGGGTTGTAGTGTCTAACATCTTCTGATGTTATATTTTAAATTGTTAAATATGAAAAATAAGCTAGACTTTTAACTTAACTTTAAATTGTGCCTGAGAATAAAACCAATATTGAAATTCAATATTTATTAATTAATGGTCAAGTTATATCAGTTTTACGGTAGATACTATATTTTCCCAAAACTTGTGGCAAGGGAGCTAACTCTGAGATAACGTAATATACGGAAGTACTACAGAATTACCTTTCTTGTCCAGCACGCTTTTTCGACCGGGTTCTTCCAGCAAATGTTTTTCAGTCGAATAACATCTATTAGATACGTCAGTATTGTAGTTAAACCGTTGCTGGGAATCACTGGTCAGATATACACAGCACGGTTTTCTGGGCGTACTCTATTCCCCATCTTCGCACTCCACAATCAACTGAGGGCAATGTCGATGACCGGCAACTTGTTGTCTTGGAAAATAACAGCAGACGAAATTCATAAATCTGCTGATGATCTCATCGTTAAAACTAAATCTGCCTACGATTCTGTCGGGAAACTGACGCCAGACCAAGTCAATTATGGAAATGTTGTCAAGGTACAGCTGTTTACTTTTGTTTTATTAATGTATGATTATCTGTAGGCCATGTTTATCAGTTTATGGTGGCACTGGCATAGCTGCAGAACTGTAGCTATACCGTATACGTTGCCCCGTTTACTATTTTGCTATCTATTCTGGCACCCTATAAGCTATATGGTGCCAGAATAGATAGCAAAATAGTAAAAGTGGCATCTTATGGCTACAGTTCTGCAGCTAGCACTGGCAGTGCCATTTTATGCATTAGCCTGCTTAGTTAGTAGTGCCACCCGGACATAAAACATGGCCTATTATCTGGAGTAGATTTTTAAAATTCTGACATAAAACAATACTCGTAGTTAAAAATACATAAGTGTACAATATTGACAATAAATTGTCAATGTTTTAATTTTATTAAAGTATTTAAAAAAACTTAATTCTTCCCAGGCACTCGCTGATAATGACTGTCAGTACTCGGTAAAAAGAAGCAACCTGGACTTTGTTCAACATGTGTATGAAGACAAGAATCTGAGGGAAATCAGTGTGGAAGCTGATAAGAAACTCTCAGAATTTGAAGTTGAAATGAGGTATGGATAGTACTGGGTATATAAGGCTAAGCAACATTCATGTCCTTAAGTAATACAAATACGGACCATAAGTTGACACGAGATAGCCCGAGATTCATTAAAAATCTGGTGAAATGAACTGGTCAAACATGTAAAATGTTCTATGCAGATGACGCTCGCTCATTTTTTACGTCACATGAAAACGTCGTGATGCAGACATCATCCTATAATCGCAAGCATCACTACCAACCACGTATAGTTTTGATAATGTATGGTGTACAGATATGTTCGTGGTTTATATTCATTGTATAAATGTTTTTTTATCAAAGCCTATATTGTTCCATTTTTAAACTTATCGATTTTAATTAAATACAATTTGCAGGGCTCTGGACTAACATACAGGGGCAAGTTAAATTGCACTGCGGGCAACGTACTTTTTAACATTTTGCACCTTTGATGCCTTTGCTACTTGCCCTGCGGGCAAGTAACTCAGAATGTTAGTCTAGAGCCCTGATTTGTATTGGCAAGTATCTAATAATAGTAATAATAAATACAACTTTTACCTGTAAACATGTTCCAGCATGCGGCAGGATGTCTTTGATTCCATTGTGGCCTTCAATGAGACAAACAAAAAGGATCTTTCAGCTGAAGCCAAACGATACGTGGAACGTTTGATAAAGCTGGGCAAAAGAAATGGTAAGCTTCTTACTGCCACGGGCAACTGCAGATGCCCTGTGATTAATTCAACAGGCATTGGGTTAAGAATATTTGTACAGTAATTGATTCCCTGGTTTACAGATTTGTTTGTGATAATTTTTACTCAGGCAGTCAAAAATATAAATAAATGTAATTTGATATTTTGGCCAGATGGACAGGGAGATTTTGAGTATATTATTATATTGGCATAAGTGAATATTTAGAATTTAAAACACGTAGTGTTATCAACAATTGTAGAAGCAAGGGATAGTACACATAATTTTAGAACTTATGTAAACAATTTTAATTAATTTAGTTTTTTTTGTGTCATGGATAAAGAGCTACAGCAGCAGTAACTGTACATTTCTTAAAGGCATAATATTACAGTTGCTATGGACAAACAAATTTCGATCTGAGACTAATTAGGCTTGATTTATCCATCCAAAAGTTGTTATTTACTGATGTACTTAGTCCATAGTACTTGTTAGTTAATATTTTATATGAATATGGGGAACGTTTCGCTATTTATCTTTGATGCATCAACTGATTTCATAGGGAATGTGCGAGCAAACATTAGAGTTATGTCCCCTTGCATGATGGATAATGAAGCAGTTGTCTATCAGGGGGTTGCAGTGGCGATTTATCAACCACATAGTGTTGGAAAGCTTTTTGGAAGTACAAACATGATTTTATGTATGTCAAGTGAATGTACTTTGCAGTTATACTTATAGCTAAGAACTAGTCCAAAACAACCATATATATCTGTGATATTATGCCTTTAACAGTGTGTCCCGGGAATTGCTGACATATTAAATATTTCATTCCCATATAATATCCCACAATCTGCGTCAGCTTGTAGAAGCCACCACGCATCCCTCCCATTGTCATCTGCAGCACATAGAACATTATAGTATTAACTCCTTGACATGTATAAACCATTGGTCAAGAACGACCATATTCTATGCCGAGACATCCAATAATTATAGGAGGTAGTTTGGCACGCGTCCGCCTCTGTTCCTAACACACAGGTTAACACAGTAACAACACACGGTCATGCTAAATTGTAGGTTAACTGTGGACGTGTTAGCCCTACAATGATCAAATTAGCCAGCACTTTGTTATTATGACAGATAGCCAAGACGTCTTGCTCCAACTGCCGACGGCCATGTTTCACCGCTTCCTGAAAAAGGCCTTATGACAGAAGGTCCGGCCATGACCACGGGTGGTAGGTAACGTGAGAGATTGACCCAAAAGAGCTGTGATCAGTATCTACAGGCCGGCTGTCTACAAGCAGGGATGGACAACGGCTGTCTTCTGATGACCAGCGGACACCGCAATCATGGCCCACGTCGACTGAATCGGCGGCCTTGCGAAAGAACAGCGGCCATCTTGATTTAATTGCGGACCTGCAAGTTAAATGGTAGTAAGAGAATTGAACTGGACGCCTAAAACTAAATAATATACCGTGGTGTATATTCTCCTGTAAAATCACTATACACGTACTTTTTACTCGCTATCTGTCCTATCACATCCCTAGTGTTGACCATTATTATTATATTTTTTTTACATTATACATTATTGAATGTCTTTCTCGTGTACCATTTGGTGGTTTTCGAAAATAAATTGAATTGGAATTGGTGATAATGATGCCAGTCCAGTACCACCAGCATACAGATACCTCATACAGTGAATTAATGTGGTATAGTCAGTGGTAGATCTATTTGTATTTTCGACGTGATACTGTGCACAGATCTAATTGACGTCAAGATTTGAATTAGATCATGCCGAAATTTCTTTTACTGGAATTCTAACAATCTATGTCCTCGGAGTGAACGATCATGTTATACGTGCAGTTCAGATCTGGCTTATGTTTCTCAGTTTACACTGTTAACTTCACATTATTATATAAATAAAATGCGCAACCATATCAATGTGAAGTTATGAAAATAACATTGAAAGTAACTGCAGCAAAATATATATTTCAAATTTCGGTTAGCGAGACAAGATACATGCTGGTATTGGTTTTGCTCTATCAGAAACCTTATACTATTGTCTTTTAAAATTACTTAGAAAGTCAATCATTTTGAAATATTCCACCATTATACAGATGTAGATATTACCTTCAAATCTATCTCAACCCGCTGTGTAATCAACAATGCCAACCATATGAAAAACATATGCATGTTATCTCTGCATATATGTGCAATTAATACGAGAAATGTCAATGAAATTTAGTGTTAAAAGCTTCTGTGTTGATTCAGAAGCGACACCTGCTTCAGAGCTTCATTGACCGTCATGTCGCGCCATCTAGTGTAACTACGGGGAGATTACTCACCCATATTTCTTGCACAGGTCAATCCATAAGCGATATCTATACTTGTGTGAAAATATGTGAATACTTAAACGAAATGCAAAATGAGAATTGCCTTTTGATATCAAGTCCACTGAACTACATTTCATGTATAAATTAATACTATATTTACAATCTGTAAGATATAAGATATTTACACCGAAAAACAATTACATTAGGTTTGGGTGTTATTTTTTCCACGTGATTAGGTTTGGGTGTTATTTTTCCCACGTGATTAACCCATAAACAAACAGCTTTTATTTGCATTTGATGTATTGTCTACCAATCTACCAATCTTGAATTCGACGAATAGTATCATATTAGAGAGGTTTCGCAACACTACGGTTACCATCATCAGGTAACCCAGACGGTCAGAAACGGGAAACTAAACGTACGTCGGGCGAGTCTCTGACGGCACATACTACGCACAAACTGATGGCCTAACCAATTCAATTCAATTAATTTATTCTCGACCACTAACAATGGTATACGAGATACAAACATATACAATAAATCAGATAAATGCATCAAGATGTATATCAATACTAATATTGATAGTGGATGGACACGCGAGGGTATTACTTAATTGTATGCATAGCTAAATATAGAAATACAATAAGTCAGAGAAGCATATACTGGTATATATATATATATATATTTATGCTAGTATTAATATTGGATGAACACGTGAGAGTATTAGTTAATAGTATTCATAACCAAGGATATAAATGTTTACAGCTTTTTCAATTGTGAAATATGTTTACGACATACTGTATTTTTGAAGGTATACACATTAAACCAGTTGGTGTTGTTGAGTATATTATCATGTCTACGATCAGAGAAAGCAACGCATCTGAATAAATAATGGAACTCATCCCCGATACTAGGCGAGTTACATAGGGTACATGTACGCTCAGATCTTGGTATCCCCTGCCATCGGCCAGTTTCGACTGGCAAGTTATGATTACTTCGACTGGCGCAAGTTATGAATGTTAGTATGGGAAGATAAATTTGTCTTGGTAAGAGATGATAAGGTTCAAATAGTGGAATTGTCTTCAGGACGTTATGCCCGTTATAACCGTAATGGTAATGGTAACCGTAGTGTTGCGAAACCATTCTAATATCAGTCTGTTGTGATACGCTTTATACTGCAGACATGGACAAGTATTCTCTGCTGGATATGCGAGCAGTAGTATTGTTGTGTGTGCTGTTTTATTTAGATAATTCATGTAGTTTTGCAGCTTTTCAATATTGTATAATTACGGATAGTTAGTAAGTTACCTTCGTTATAATCGGATACGTTTTTACTTTATTTTTGTTTAATCATAGTGCCAAATATATCATGGATGGGCCTAACGCATATTCAAGTTAATCAGATTAAATCATGCATATAAATAATTAACTTTAATAAGTAATATACATGAATCTCAAAATGTACGATAGTTTCCGACTAAACATATTGGAAATACGATAGACGGTGTAAACCTCATGAGTTATTCCTTTTATAAATATGCCGCTTTCCTCATTAAATGTGAACCTCCATGGATCACGTTGCCAATATGGTACACAATATTTCAGGTGACATAGATACTGTTATAAGTCTACTGTATACGAACGATCACAGGTGCAACTTTGTCTAATTTAGTACATATAAATAACATGAGTCTGAGAATCAGTGACCTCTGACAAAATAATTTATCACTATCGACCGGACAACGTCGAGATAACGTCAATGACGTTAACGTCTGTCTTCGACGCCCCTTACCTCGCTGTGGGAAGATGGCTGTTCACGGGACCCTAATGTCGAAACACCTGGTAGCGCCGTATTTCCGAAGTAACACAATACAGTCAGATAACATCGAGATTTTAAAAGGGGCGGAAAACTCTGAATGAATTGGTAATCTCCTGACCTTTGACTTTTTCCGGAGAAAGTCGGAAATGTGTTTTCTTTAGATTAACTGACAATTGTAGCATATTGCAAAAGTAAAACACATTTTATAATAAGTTAGAATTAATACAATTTAATTAACTGAACTGACGAGCCAAATGTATAACAATATTTCATATCTTTCATATTACATGCTTATTTAGTTGAGTTTATAATTCTTGAAATAGTTGACATTTGGCACAAAAACGGTCGTACACGTTCTCAGTTTATCATAGAGATTTACATAATTTCCTGACATTGAAAAAAGCATGCTGTACGCCTTGACTAAATTACGATCCTTTGGTCAAACGTGTTCGTTCCCATGGCGCATGTTTAAATAGTTCAGGCCATTGCTGCTCTAAGATTATTGTCCTATACCCTCACATTTTCTTTTACGTTAGTCCAATTCCGTATCTCCCACTGGGATAGAGTTGCACTTCTGATTCTCATTTTACATTCCACCCCCTGACATTGTCCCCATCCGTGCTTCTCCCACACCCTTTTCGACACCTGCCGCGTCCCCTAAAGTTTCTCTCCCTCCCACCCCCCAATCCCGCCAGTTACGTCCCAGAAGAGCAACTGACCATCATCCCTTCACACCCCTATCCCAACGTAGGCCTATATTAGTATTATTCCGTTACCCCTTACGTATTTAGCTAATCCCCCGTCTCCCTCATGAAGAGGTACTATTACCGTTTCTTAACCCCCGTACCTACCCGGGTCACACCCTCTCCAGACCCCTGCCCTTTCTGGAGGGTAATCCTCGAGTTCCGTCATTGAGGGTCAACTGCCCCCTTCGGAGACCCTACATATATCGTATTCACGTAGGTTCGCGGGAACCGATTACACAGTTAGAACAAAGACCCACAGAGAGGGATAATATAAACAGCGAAAGAGATGGATACGGCGAGAGAGTGTCCAATTCGCCTTGCACCTGTGGAAAAGCAACACAATCTGGTGAAGCACTATGTTAAAAAAGAATCGAAGATCAGCAGTATTACTGCAAAAAAAATGCGGATTAGATGACTGGGTTTTTTAATTTACGACGCCTGCGACCTTGTTAGAAGTGATTTACACGGCTCCCGACAGCGTCAATATGACCGAGGTCTCGGCACCCAAAACAATAAGCCCATGCGGAGAGCTGTGCGGAGGACTTTTCGGAAAACAATGTTCATTATGATATTTGACACAGGAAAGATGACTGAATGGGGGGATTAAGATGAATTAGATTTTCAATCAGGGACTTCTAGAGGGCAGGTCGGAGGTCCGTATTTGCCGTTATCTTAGCCACATCCATTCACGTATTGATTGGCAGCCAGATTAACTAACCCTCATCTTTGCGAAATCATATTCTTATGAGTGACACATTAGCGTATTATCTAACACGAGAAAGAATAGAAGTCATGGCGGAACTTTTAAATTGTCACAACTGATGTTCGTTCGTGTCCATGGCGTATGTTCGTGTCCATGACGTATGTTCGTGTCCATGGCGTATGTTCGTGTCCATGCCGTATGTTCTTGTCCATGGCGTATGTTCGTGTCCATTACGTATGTTCGTGTCCATGGCGTATGTTATTGTCCATGGCGTATGTTCGTGTCCATGGCGTAATGTTCGTGTCCATGGCGTATGTTCGTGTCCATGGCGTAATGTTCGTGTCCATGGCGTATGTTCGTGTCCATGGCGTAGGTTCGTGTCCATGGCGTATGTTCGTGTCCATGGCGTATGTTCGTGGCATGGTTATGTTCGTGTCAATGGCGTATGTTCGTATCCATGGCGTATGTTCGTGTCCATGGCGTATGTTCGTGTCCATGGTGTATGTTCGTGTCCATGGCGTATAGCGTACCGGGTATGTTCGTGTCCATGATGTATGTTCGTGTCCATAGCGTATGTTCGTGTCCATGACGTTTTCCTCTAATGGTACATATACATTAACCCCGAGAGCTACTGTACATGTTGGCCAATATATAAATAATATAACGCAATGATAAATAATGGTATACTAAATGGGGCAGATTACCCTTACATTCATCATTGCATGTATAGTACCGGTATTGAAATCGTGACCAAATATTAGTTTATCTATGGCATATACACGTTATAATATTTTGGACACACTTAGTAGCATATCTGAATAGTCCAGAATCTAGACGTCTATGGCACCATATGCATTCAGCTCATATCGACGTCTTCATATGAGCGCTAGTAGTGCGATAGTGGAGACGATGCAACTTTGTCTAATCTGAATCCACAGATTTTTAAAACTTTGCATAATTCACTTCACAAAGGTATTCTTCTCAAATCGTATGAAGTCTTGCTCCATGCGTCGACTCGAGATTTTTATTTTTTATTTTTTTTTATTTATCGAACGCGGCCTGTACCAAGTTTAGCTCTAAAACACGAGTTTAACCTTGAACGGTATTATGGAAAGCAGTTTACTGGACCTGGTTTTGATATGCTTGTTTACTATAATATAGTTTTTGCTAAACTAAGAGTCTGGGTTTCCGTAAACCAAGACTAACCCTATTAATCCAGATCTACGCTAAACTGCGTTCGATAATATGGGCCTTAGAGTCGCTTTCAAGATTACATCACGAGTTGTCACGAGTCAGTTTAGGCCAGGAGGAAAGCTACAACATCCGTAGTGCTGAATGTTGCAATAAGCTCGTGCCATAATGTTGTCACTCGGGCATACATCTGATACGAAATGGAAGCCCGGTTAGTATCCTATAATTTCGCTAACATTGATGACGGACTCTGGGGACGGGATTTAAACTCGGGACCTTTGGCTCCTAAGTGCAAACTTTCTACCATTGCGCTACTACCCGTATAATATATATAACTAAAGCATGTCATAAATATTAACAATCAAAGCGATCGACACTTGACAATAATTATTTGTAATGTGATGCGATCATGATATATACATATACCTACAAATGTTAGTCCATTGTTTCCTACTTATACTCTTCAGTAGACGCACCATCTACAGATTAGCAGACTGCCAGCTTACAAATGCAGAAGTCATTCAATTTCTAAATTACCGATATCTACTACCGGTATTACCTTTACAGAGCAATTTGTTTGTTTTGTTTCTTAACTGTGCAATGCTAATGTAGATTTCACATTTGAAAATATAAAGCAACACTTCCTTTGTTAATTTATATACATGTATATTTGTACATATAACTTAATTATTTTCTTTTTGTATTATAATAGAGATTAGAGAGAGGATCCCGTAAGCTTATAACGTTTATCCAATCTTATGACATGTTGGTCAATAAATATGTTTAAACTAAAAATAATGTCCTTTTATAATCTGATCTAATGCTATATTAGATTATTATGTTGAATATACATTATTATATACATTATACCAATATTTTTATTGATGTAATACCAAGGACATCAAAGTGGTAGGATAATCAAGCACATTCGTTTCAAATATGCTTTCTTTCTTTCAAAAGACAATTATGAATTGTCGGTTTGTTTCAAGGAACATTTTAGATACACACATCAGTGTCAACATTACATTTAAAACCACAATATCGGCGAGCTTCGATGAACGCTGCATCCTACAGCATACCCGATGATCCCTTAATTATAAACATACGGCAATTGCGGCTCAACTCTTTATATCGCCAGACATGTTTCACAATTAGCACAGTGGAAAACGCCATACATCATATACAACAAGCTTGTCGGCAACAAGATAATCGGAATGGGCAGGTTCACGGCGCTTTGTACGCATGTTGATGTCCGTGCTATTAGGCGTGTTTCTCGCATGTTGGTCTGAACAGGCCGTTTAATCTTGTCTGCACGCGACCAATATGTTTCCGGACTACTCCGTATCGCGGCTCGTGCGCAAGGTTCACCGCAGTCTCCGCACACTAGACAATGTTACGAGTTTATGTAAATATGGCGCCACATCTGCTTGCCATAAGAACCATCTGATCTTCGGACGTAATTCTCATTGCACGAAGACGAAATACGTTTAGGCTGTCATTGCGAGAAATACTGTATGTTCGGATCCTGGCTAATTTTAAAATGTGTTCAAAGTTCTACAAATTTAAAGCTACGGTCATGTCGGTATTTCCGCCTCACGTAACCGCAACTTCCGGTGTTGCGCAATACGTGAAATATTACAGTAGGTTAAAGCCTTATCGTGCAGATGGTCGCAAGTATATATTATGTATGCCCACCCACAACAATGGAGAGCTATCTAGATATTTGGGGGTCGTTTTCTGGGCGGGGCAGCAGCGACGTTGGGCCGAACGGGGGACGGGGACCAATCGGCCACAGCACGATCTCTCTAATCAGGCAGATAGAACTCGCATTCGCTCCCGCCAATTAACCGATTATGGTTAGAGCTCGGCTATTGTTTCTGGATCAGACTAATTATGCGTATTGTAGAAGTTTTCTCGGATCCGTCATGGCTTCCTTCGAGAGACTAATCCACGGATGAAAACTCGGGACCTCAAATTCAAACTAACATGGCGCACAACGTATGTTCATAGTTAGAGGACATTTACGACCTGAAAAGAAATAATAGGACGCTAGGTGACATGACTACTGACGGATGAACAAATATATCTACATGTTATATGTTTGCTTTTATTAAACAGAAACATATAGGCCCCTATAGGCCTTATATTATAGAGTGTAATGTTAGCTGTTTGAATATTGGCGATAACGTGTGAAATAAACTTACAATTGTAATACAACATATTGTTTATTGTTGATGGTTCATGTGTATACGGGATTAAAGGCATAATATCACAGTTGATAGGCCTGTATAATGGACAAACGAATTTCGATCTGAGACAAATTACGCTTGATTTAGCCACCCAAAAGTTGTTAATTACTGATGTACTCAATAGTTATCAAAATATTAATGTTTTATATGAATATGTGGAACGTTCCGCTATTTATCTTGTCTTTGATACAAACAAACATATATATACGCTCCCACCCACGGAAAAATTACCACCGGGGGCCTAGCATCTTGCGTCAGCGGCGGAGGGAAATGATGAAGCTAAAAGAAGTCAACCGTATATGTGTAGCCATGATATACTAGTACTAGTAATCAGATAATATAGGTGAGCGGCCAGACACAACGCGACCACGAACAAATCGTGGAGTAACGGTTTTTGTGCTCAATACAAGAACTATGCCATGTTAGCTTTCATAGACTTTTATTTTAGAAGTTATGTTGGTTTATTTTGAACTACCGCGAATTTCATAACTAGTGTAGTCATGGTAGTGATAGTAATAGTATTTCTCGATCGTCTTTCTAATCAGCGTAAGATTAGTTTATCTATACTATTATTTATAAGTTAGCACCACAAACTACGATGCTAACATATAAGGATGAATATTGTCCACATATATTTACTAAATTAGTATTTCGAACACAGATCCACAGACAGTACATATTACTATACCATGGCATACTCTGAACTATTCATTCCCTTTGATTTGGAGTTGCTTTCCCTTTCAGGAAGTAACTATTTGTCCAGTAATTTTCATGCGATACACAAATCTGCTGATGAGCCCGGACCTGGTGAATGTAATTTGCAGTTGTAGCTATGAACTAGTCCAAAACAACCATAAATATATATGATATTATACATAAACCAACTATGAAAAGCTATCGCTTTAGGTAGAACCTAACAAATTAAGAACGTGTAAAACTAACAAGAAATAAATATTAGCAGAGCGTGGTTTCGATCCACGGACCTCTGGGTTATGGGCCCAGCACGCTTCCACTGCGCCACTCTGCTCGCTGATAATATATCAATCCATGGCCGTTAAAATGACTACTGTTATAATCTGTATGAACGATTGCGTCAGAAAATATTCTTAAGGTACATCCGGGCTACCATGTTTCCAGGAACCCGGATATACATGTCCGGAATGTTTGCATATTATGCAGGCTAATTATTGTGAACTACTAGTATGTGAATATGGTCGCACACAAGTTGAAATTATAATGCTATTAATTATTCACAAAATGATTATGAAATAATTTCGGTATTGTATATTCATTTTATTATTTATTATTGCTAAACCAATAGTTTATTAAAGTGTCTAGTATATTGTATATAGCACATACATAGCCTATTACATTTGATATTGACATAATAAGTTTATTAAAGTGTCTACTAGGCCTATATAGCACGTACATATTACATTTGATATTGACATAATAACATTGCGTATGTATTATAATATACATGTAGGCTATATTATTCGTACTATATAGTTTACTGATTGTTTGCCTATAAATGAAATAAAATGTTTCAATATAGTAGGTTGCTTCTAGCATATTGTGTTGACATAAATGCACAGCCTTCTATAGTACACCCTGAACTCATTTTCGTCATTGAATATATTATAGTAAATGTTACATTCATTTTAAATTTAATAAAAACAAAACAACACGTAAACAACAGTTGACTGAGGCATTGTCATTCCGCGACGTGTAATTAGGGGCCTACTAGATTAGGACTTATAGATACATTATGTATCATATTAAAAACTAATTAAATACAATGAGGGAATCATGAATGCTACTCATATTTCCCTATCAGGGGAAAAGTTACTTCTGGGTCATTTATATTAACATTAATTAACGTTAGGCTATAAACAGCTGATCTGGAGTGTAATGTTTCGCAGGGAGGGCGTGAAATAAACAGTTCACATTATGACATTCGTTATGAAGAAGATAGATTTTAAACGAAACTTAATCTGCTAACGACAAAACGGACACGAAACCCCCCACGGAGCTAGTCTAACCTCCTTCGTAGTATTTCTACACGCTCGCAATTATGACGTCCTTTTCCCTCCAACGTGGCCGTAATTGACGTCGACGTTGAAAATTATGTAGACGTTGTTGCACGTGCTCGATCCTCCATTTAAACTAACGTCGCCTTATGATCCGCGAGAGCTCCGTCTGTAGCTGGACACGGAGGGAAATGGACAATGACTCGCAACAGTGTAGGGAGTTGTCACGAGAAACAATGGCGGCGCACGGGAGCGAGACCAAGGCGGGCGAGACTCGGTCATTACAATGTTTGTGTTTAATTAGCTAAATTGGTGGAAGGATAAAAGCCTGTGTGGGAAGGCCGTGTTTATATCATCAATCAGAGGGATATCGGATACACACTACTCTGTCTGACCGTCTCAAAGTAGCTCGTGGAGGAGCGACATATTGGCAAGCCGACATGTAGCAACATCGTCCATCACTTGATCCCAAACACGTGTAGCAAGTTGAGAATGGTGTTGTAATATCAGTATAGAACATTGTGAGCATATAACTATGAAAACACAACTTGACTTGAACTGTGACATGTGTAATTATCAAATAATGTATCGATCGATGTGGCTAATCATATCCGGCCTATCTACTCTAGACATGTTGCTGAACATTACTCGCAGCAATTTCGCTGGTAACTGTGCAATTATTGTCCTGCAACCATGTATATATATTTATACTGTATGTTCTCTATTTATCTTGTACATATATTATTACTATTTCTCTGTATCATAATTCATGATTTATGAGAAAATAAATTCTGTTCTGTTCTGCTAATATTGCGAATGTGATTGTCGTGTGTCAACATATAGGCCTACTAGACAATTTAAACATAGTTTATTTAAAAGACATTAGTGAGTAATGGTAATCGAGCTTATTTTAGATCTCAGCGCATCTGAGCGAGTGTCATATACACTGGCTTGTAGCCTGTACGGTCGTAATTGCATGGTCCCTGTACAAAGTATGGTCATATCAAAATGGCGGACAGTGTGACACAACAATCGGGAGGTAGTGAAAAATAGTAAGCATATGCAGTTATCATACTTCCTATGCATATAACTCTAGCGATTAATGTTTCCGAGATGTTCAGTTACCCACTGATGTTACATGTCATGTCCTAAAACTAGAGATTCATTTTCTATTCACTCACCATGTATCGACATTTGCGGGTGAAATCGAAGCGACACAGACTGCAAAATGGACATATTTGTCTGTATTAGACTTAATTTGTACGTTAAACCACCTATTGTAATGTGCTTTGTAATATACTAATTGTATGTGTACAATGCCATCAGAAACTATGTTGTATTTGAGTAGTTATAAGCATTTTTAGATGCGATGGAGCATTGTAGAATGTAAGGTATGGTATCACGTATATATCATGTATGTGTACGGTACGGTCACTTTGGAAGTATGTTATGAATACGGTATGGTCATTCTGTTTATATCTTATGTCACCTTGAAATATTCATACCTAGATCCCGGTATCGAACTATGATGATTATATCATTTTTCCTATGCCTAACCATGAAGTACATGTGTAGTACTACTGTGAGTTTCAAAATGAATTTCGATTTGAGACCAATTGCGCATGATTTGGCTGCCAAAAAGTTGTTATTTATTGATATACTTATCCCCCACCAATCGATAGTTATACATTTATTTATATTTTATATCAATAAAGGGAAAGAACTGCTAATTATCTCGTCTTTGATGCACCAACTGATCTCTGGAGGAATGTGCAAGGAAACATTTAGAGTTGTGTCCCCTAGCATGAATATAATAAAGCAAAAACATACGACCATATTCAGGTTGTCTATCAATTGTGCGGTGGAAATTTGTCAACCACAGCAGTGGAAAGCTTTTGAGATGTACAAACATGATTTTAAGTGAATCAACTTTGCAGTTGTAGCTAAGAACGTATAGTCCAAAACAACCATAAATATATGTGATAAAGAAAACATTTAAATTACCACAGTTTATTAGCATCTAGATGATGGTTCATGAAGCAATGAGAAAGCTTTACAAATGGATAACATTATTCTTCCTAACAATCACCATGCAGAAGGCAAAACACTCTTGCTCTGTCTTTTGTAAATAATTATGTCAATCAGATTTGGAAATCAACAGGTTACACCTGGAATGTAAAGAAGTTCCCACTGTGTAATTTATAATACTTAAAAAAATACATACTGTATATCGTGGGTCATAGGGCCATACTAGGTTATAAGCCCAATCCCCTTTTTGAGTAGATGAATTAAGTGGGCCCTATATGCTGGGGTACAAGCCCAGAGCCTTCTCTGCAACTTTTATTTTCCTTTAAAAATAATAATCTAGGCACTAGACTAGCCAACACAAGATTTTTAATCGTTAACAGTAAACCGGAAGCAGGAAGTAAAACGGAAAACTCTATTTTGGATCTGTCAGTGTACGGCATCTAGAGGGGTGTCTCAAACCAACATCCAGATTATTGTTAGATGTAGTTCATATAATTAGGAACTTGAAAGTAGCATGTGCTCAATGAGATTCTAATTTCTATGTTGTTCACGTAAGATAAGCTGGTTGGTCCCATCCGTGGAACGGTTGTCTAAACAATTTGCACTAACCAAGCGACAATGTGTTTATAACAAACACTGAAACCATGGTCCGTGTGATAAAACGTTACTTAAATGTAATTAGTTATGTGCTATCCAAACACAATGCCACCCAAACGCAGGACATTAACGCATCGGGATACGAAAGTGACATTGCAAGTTGTTGAATAATGGCGGTCACATGACTTTCAGTCCAGTCCAGAACCTCGTTAGTTAGGCGGATCAGAGCTAAAATACACCTCTATGCATGGAGCAGTTCATTGTCATAGGTATATTTACCTGTAGTCAAACTGGGAGTAGTCAAACTGGGAAGTAGTCATAATGAGAGTGAACCAACCTACGTAGTACATACCCATCAATAATCTGTATTGTAAATTATGCAACTGCATTGGACCATACAGAACGAGATTACTATACTGTACACAGACTGCCAAATGTTGGGGACCATACCGTAAAGTTAATTAGGTACACACGTAGCAAAAACCTGCATTATCTTCCTAATTACCAGGTAGTTCCATTTGTTGTGAATCCCATATAACTAATACCTTACAGATAGCGTGTCTATATCATCATATGTGCTCAAATAGAGTAGGAAATTAACAAAACAACGAGTTTTGTAGTCTGTGTCGCTTCGATTTCATCTGCAAATGTCGACACATGATGAGTGAATAAAAAGATAATCTCTAGGTTTAGGACACGACATATAACATCAGTGGGTAACTGAACATCTCAGAAACATTAATCGCTAGAGTTCTGTGCATAGGAAGTATGGAAGCCGGTGATGTTTGGCCAGTCTTCCAAAGCGGAAGTTATTCCTGCACCAAAGAGATACAACTCTACACAGTACAGTAATTTACCCTCTGGTGCTAATTCAGGCTCAGTTTGAGCCAACTCGGCCACTTGTACCACCGCAGCCACCTCGGTGACCTCTGCAGTGTCCTCGACAGAAGTGGTCTGTTCAGCTTCTGAAAACATTAACACCACCATTACATTAGCATCTACAACATACATGGTCACTCAACTACAACTACATTCATGTCCACATGCATTGCAAAGAATCATCTGCAACTATGTTGTAACCACCGATATATACAGAGGTGCCAAGTTGAAATCAGTGTGATGAGGGAGATCTCCCTACTACAGTATGTGAAAAGAGGGAGAAATACCTGCAAGTCGAAAAGCGCCTTGCCTGAGGTTGTTTGAGTAATCTAGGGGGGTGCAGCTGAGACTGCCAAATACATGATTTCCTGCCTTTTTCGGTCATTATCAACGGTGGCTGTGAAGTCCGTAAAAAAAGTATGTTCCATTGTCTGTGCCTTAGTGTAATATGAGTGGTATTTTCTTCTAAAGTGGGTTTCATGCAGTTTAATTGCAATCTAAAAATATATCACTACACCTGTGTACAAGACGACCCCCCCTTCTTGACTGTTGCTGACCTAGCCAGAGCAAGCAAGCTATGGCAGACCAATAATAATAAAACAATAAATAC
>JAVCKZ010053782.1:0-17063 GCA_034780755.1 Lepetodrilus elevatus | reverse complement strand
TGTTACGTCATGACTATTGTTCCTACAGTCTACTGCAGGTGTAGTGGTGTATGTGCGAAGTGCAGAGCAACACATTTGCACTAGTTTACGTGCTGCCCCCACCACTTACAACCCCCTATTTTCTGTGATGGTCACTGCCTTAGTAAAGATAACCAGCCGGTGCTCACAGGTTTACTGCACAATTCAGTGCTACAGATGGTGCAGGTTTCCTCTGCCCTAAACTGACCATGATCTTCACATCTACTCTCGTAGTCAATTTATTATTTACAAAACAAAATGTGATCCCAAAATTACAAAGCGAGTTCATTCTCAAGCTCACATTTTATGTAGGAATTTGTCATAATTGGAAATCATAATTGGAAAAAAACTTTCTTAATCTCTGGACCTGATGAACGTATCCGTCCACCAACATTAAAATTATGAACTTTTTTTATTTTAATTTTAATTTTAATCATTTTAATTTTAATTTTAATAATTTTTATTTTTATTAATTTTAATTAATTTTAATTTCATTGAAACTTATGACACATGTTATATATATCTGGCAGGCATTAGAGGACCTGTCTGTGGAGAAGCAGACCATGCAGCAGCGTCTGGAGCGAGAGATCCTCAGTCTGCAGGAACGATACCAGAATAAGGAGCAGCATCTGACATCTGCCCACGACACCGCGCTCAACACCCTGCAGAGAGAACACCGAGACGAGATGGACAGACACAGGACTGCTGCTGATGATGTCCTTGTCAAGACCAAGCAGGTCAGTTGCTGTGTTGGCTTTTTACTCCTAATATTAATTTCATGTGTTATTTAATTTATTCTTTTAATTTTTAAATATATTTGTTTGTATTTAATTTATTTATGTTTACTTTTTATTTATTTATTTATTTATTTATTCATTTTATTTTAATTGCTTTTTTTGTTTTTTGTTTGTTGTGTTTTGTTGTTTTATGTTATTCATTTATTTATTTTCCCGGTAATCATTTATTTATTTATTCAGTTTTTCATTTATATTTATTTATTCATTATTTGTTGTTTGTTTGTATTTTATGTTGTATTTTCTTATTATTATTTTTTAATTCATTTTCTTTTTATTTTATTAATTTTTGTATTTTTAAATGATTGTTTTTATTATGTTTTTTTATTATTATTATTATTATGTTTTTTAAATTATTTTTGTGTGTGCGTGTATATATATCTAGATTGACCATAAACTAGTGTGTTAAAATTCAAGAGATTGGAAAAGGTGAGGATATATGAATTAAAATTAATTATGATATATTAATTGAACAGATAAGACATCCTGTCCTAGATGTGAGCATATTCTCAGAACATTCATGACAAATGTTTGTGATAATACTGTAAGTAATTGTCTCACAGGATCTGAGGGACAAGTATGAGGAGGAAGTCAGACAGTTGAACGCTGACAAGGAAACGCTCAAGACAGAGTTCGCGAGAGTCAAGTCCGAGCTGTTCACCAAACTACAGGCAGCTGAAAGTGAAGTGAGTTCTTGCCCCAAGATAACGAAACTTAGAAAAGTTTAATTTGCACGTGTGTGGTGTGAAGAAGAGCATCAGCACATGGAAATTGAGCCATTTTCCCTGTCCCTTCTTTCAGATAACCGTCTATCTGCATAAAATATAATATTTACTCAAAATAGTTAGTGATTGCTATATACAAATATTTTGTATTCATGATACAAAATTTAATTATTTTGTTAAATATTGGTTAGGGCATACAAAATAAGAAATTAGGAGGGTTGCCATTCCATAAAGTATTTACCAAGATGATCCACGAAATAGCTCATTGCTCTAACGTAAGGGAGATAAATCGAATTCTCTCCCCTTTGACCAACTCTGTTTATTATTCTGTGTACCATTCCATTAATATTGGTGCATTTTCTGAAATAATGTCGGGAAAACAGTATAAAATCCAAACAAAACCAAAACTAGTCAAGGAATGTAATCTGGAAATTCTCGCTGTACGATTTGTTAGCGACGTGACACCATGTCATATGTCAGGATCTTTACTTTTCCCCATTACATCTAACATGACATTTAAGTTCTCCCAATTGTTTTTGTAATTTACAAATATTTAAAGGTCTGACACTTGCAGTATATTTCTGCTGACAATAGACATCTATCCTGGGACGTGTGTCATTATTTCCAATTAAATATCCACAAGATCTTGCCGTAAATGTGTAAAGGGACAGTGTGCCACATTATGAGTCTCTTGACATTAATTGAAGTTAAGGGGAAATGGGGGGGGGGGGGGGATGCGGCATTTGTTTAATTTTGTTTGTTTTTAAAGAAGAAATTTTATTACTTCAGTGTCACAGGTTCGAATTATGCAATAGTTTGTGTGGTCATGATGAAACTTGCAAACGTTGTAAATCCTTCTCTCTTTTTTTTATTCCGTATACAAAATATCACATGCCAACATATATTGGCTATTCATTGCCTACATGTTCATGTTGATGAATTTTGTCAACTTGTTCTCTTTTCGTAACTTTACATTTATAAATATATTTAATCATTCTATTAAATTTGAGGTTACCTTTCTGTGCTAATGTGTTAGAAAGTAATGACATTTTTAGCATCATGCAATCCATGTAGATGTTTACATCAGTCTAGATGTTTGCACATGGAATATTTCAGCTACAGTGACATATATTCTTAGTCACCTTTATGACCTTCTTAGCTAGTTATGTTCCAGTTCATCATGTTAAAGTTATGATTACGATTATTAATGCTAATTAATTGGGATTGATTTTTTAGATAAATTGGAGCTAGACACATGTTTCTCACCTAATGAGGTGTAATGTGGCATGCAGAGGTTAGCGGACACTTAACCCTCTCCATGCTGGAGGCAACTGGAGATGCCCTAAAGAGCAGTACCTGTGCCAATCCAGAAGGGAGAGGGTTAACTGAAAGCTACTGCAATGACAAATTATCTCGTCCCCCGAACCCGCTGCTTCCCTTTCCCCATAAACCCAAACACCTGTCTTATACAGACTATACCACACATTTCTTTCATGCATTTCTAATACATACCCTTACATAGTTAATTATATTATGCTTTGTCTAGTATTTTCTGGCATGTTTGTTCATAATTGTTTACTCGTCGCAAATGGGTGAAAGATTCCTGCAGCGATGTTAACCTCCATAATCACTCACTCATAATTGTTTACATTTTTATATCTGACGTTTATTAAATATTGTAGTCATTGCATATGGGTGAAATATTCCCACAGCGACGTAAAGTAAATCAATCCATCTAGAATATTACATATCTCATCTTTTCTGACTCCATGGATCTACAGATTTCTGTGGAATTTGATGCTCCAGGGTCGATCCTGTAAACCTGGCTGTAGCCTGCAGACCCTGGATCTCAAATATTTCCGCTGAAAATGCATTCTCATTCATGTTACATATATACCTACCCCTGTCTTTCATAATCTCCTCTAATCATAAGTGGGTGAAAGATTCCCGTAGCAATGTTAAAAACTCCATAATCACTCACTCACTATTTTCTCTCTTGCCATGATGTATATGCCTTCAAAACAAGTCAATGATGTAAGTGAAAGAATCTTGAAAGCGACTCTAAACCCCAATTTAAAATATTTAATTATTTTTAATTTCAAGTTTTGTATCTGATACACAATCATGATATTGTTACAATTGTCTCTCAGGTGAAGCGGCTAGGCGACTTGGTGAAGAATAGCGAAAATGGTTTGGATTCGGCTTCCGGACACATCACGAACCTCAAAGAGGCTGCTACCAAACTAAAATACGAGCTGGATACTACTCGGGCTGATCTGAAGGCAGCCAAAATAGCAGAAGCTAACCTCAAAGTAAGTTACACAAGCAACATGACATTCTGGGACTAGGTCCACAGAGCTGTAATCAATTGTAAACCTACCGTAAGATGACGATGGTTACCACCACTCTCATCATATGATAGATTTACCATTTATTGTAAAGATAAGGGCCCGAGATTACGAAACTTTCTGAGTATCAGTGTTTCAGATGGACGTCGGTCATCGGACAATGCCCAATTATTTTCGCAAATGTCCGAATTTATTAGAGACCATGCCTGATTATTTTCACAAATGTCCGAGATTTTAAAAACCTGTTACGATATTGTCCTGAACATTTTGTTGGCCATCTGAGTCACTGGAGTATACTTTCATACCCAACTCAGAATTTTGTTCATAACACGTCATGTGACGTCATAGCCTGAGTACGTATGTTATATGACGTCACGTGACATTTTATGAAAAGAAATCGTACTCAGAAAAATGGTGTAATCTCGGACCAAGATAACATAGCTTTGTGTATCGGACCCCAGGCCCTCTCAACTCTAAGGAGTATACTTATACAATGTTCAAACTCAGGCTTTTTAGCCGGGTGTTACGATGCTCATACAGGTCTCGGCCAGCTGCAGTTACCTCTTTGGCTCAGTGGATAGAGCGTTGGACTCGCAGTCCAGCAACTCGGGTTCGAATCCCAGGATCGGCATGACTCTGTTACATTAATGCAATCTATACATTTTATTATTGTGGACATCTTCTGACCTGTATCTGTATATTGTTTACGGACTTGTATTTTCAATAAGTTCATCTGTGATCAAGTCGTGCATCAGATCCCACAAACTTGATTCAATTCAAATCACAAATACAACACAGTCCTGTAAAGACTACATACTAATTTATTACCGGTAATACAATTTACAAGTACACTTATGTGCATAGATGTATTCAATAACAAGATATTTTTATGATCATATATTTATATATGTACATTGGGAGTGACGACAATGAATTAGGATAAATTCAGGGGCGGAATAATTTTTTTTTTTGTTCACTTGCCCTGAAGTATATTTCACTTGCCCAATCAAAGATGTATGTTTCAGAACAGGCAATTGTACTTGCCCACGGGCATGTAAGATTCCATATGTTTGTTGCCCTACTGTCAAATATTACTGTACACGGGCGTCGGGCAATGGTAATTTTCCGCCCCTGTAAATTCATAAAGAAGGCAGCCAATGTGCATGATATTGCATTTGTTTGCATTTCAAAAAATGTCTTCATCCCCACCCCACCCAAAAAAGTAAATTTATCGTGAATTAATTATTTCACATTGGTTATAGAAGATATAGTCATAGATTTTAATACGAATTATTGACAATTATTGATACAAAATATATACATCACTTCTTAATCATGTTCTTCCTACTACTGCCAACCTGAGATGCTGTGTAATGCTGATAATTGTTAATAATTAATCGGGGCACAATGGTAGAACCTTTGGACTTCGGGGCCCCGGGTTCAAATCCCGTCCTAGAGCCTGGCATCAATATTCGTGAAAGTTACCTTTCCGACACAATATTGATAGCACTGTATGTAATACAGTTATCATCCTTGGTCTGTTAGTACCAGCTGGTGCTCGCAGGTTTACTGCAATATTCAGCACTGCAGATGTTGTATGTTTCCTCCTGCTCTTAACTGACAAGCCATGATATAATTATAAGTGAAATAATCTTGAAAGTGACTCTAACCTCCAATTAAATATCAAAGAAAAATACAGAAAAAATAATCAAGCAGGAAGAATGTGGAAAATAAAAATATAATAAAATTGAAGAATGTTTCTATCTTGACAATGTAATAAAAAATGTGTACGTTAATATGCAGCTATCACATTGAATTATATGGTTTCTGCACAGTTATGATGCAAATATACATAGGAATTCTCCGAGTAAATTTATACAACTAATTTTAAAAATCAGTGACAATAATTACATGCTTTTCAATTGACCATTATAGTACCGTTACTAACAAAAATTAATAGTACAATAGTCACTGACCATCCATTGATATGAATAGTACAGTTTTCAACTAAACCATAATATTTTATTTTTATAGAATTTTGATTATATTTATCATTTTCTCTTTTTGTTTTAAATGTTTATCGAAGTTTGGGTGAAGCATCCATATTTCAACCACTATTGTGTATCATCCCTGTATTTGATCATGGAAAACCCATTTTATGCATCCATATGATGTCCTATATTGAAGCAATCATTCAATAAATGATTGAATGCAAATTGATCTGGCTTTGCCAAACAGTTCAACTTCAATATCCATATGCGTATACGATGTCCTATGTTCAAGCAATCATTCAAGAACCGATTTAATGCAAATTGATCTCGCTTTGACTACAGTTCAACACTGATTGCCGAAAACCCATTTTATTGCATCCATATGATGTCCTATGTTCAAGTATTCATTGAACTGATTGAATGTAATTTGACTTGATCTCTCTTTGGCAATGTTCGCTCGGTAAAATTAAAAAACACTTCCCTCTGTTCACACTTCCGAGTGATCTCCACACTTCCCGTTGGATTCGTCCGTGGATACTTGCGACATGTACGAAGTCATGTTTGGCTTAGTTGAAAATGTCTGCTCGTTTGTCGAGTTGTGGAGGCTCCACGACAACTTCTTGTCGTGGAGCTTGCCTAAAAAAATCAGCGCGAACGTGGTGCGGAATTTTTTACTGATGGTGGAATAAAGCAGAAAGTTGATGCTGGAGTTTGTGGTGATGAGGAGAGTGTTGATGTGCTTGAAGCTCAGGTACAGGTAGTTCCCGAACACCGCCCTCCGGCCTTGGAACGCGATCACCAGCGCGAGGAAGACCCCGAACGAGTGGCAGACGATGAAGACGAGAACCATCGCGATGACGATGGTGGTGATGTGGGTCATGTCCACGCTGGAGAGGGACCCCGCGCGGTGGCGCTGCATGCGGCGTCGGTGGCGCATCAGGAAGTAGATGAGGAAGCTGTTGACGATGACCAGGAGGAAGACCGGGATGATGGCTGCCAGGGTGATGTTGGCGATGTGGAGCCACGTGTCGTACGACTGACGTTTCGAGAGCTCGGTCTGGAGGATGGGCCGAGGGTGCGTCAGGTCGGGGTTCGGGACATACTCAAAGAACTTGGTCAGGTGGAAGAGGAACGACACCACGAATATTCCTGCGATGGTCTTCTTGGCGCGCGATATCGTGCACGTCAGACGAGGGCTCGTCATGAAGCGCAGAGATATGAACCTCTCGATCGTCACAGCCACTGTGATCCAACACGTGCACGTGATGAAGACGTTTGTCATTACGTACCTGGAAAAGATAAATAAACTCGTTAGGGTTGTTATTTTTTAGAAATATGTATCATATTTTTTAAATTATCAAAATCAAAATAACTTGCGATACCCACACATTTATTATATAATAATACATGATGAAGATGTTTGTCATTTCGTACCTGAAAAACATTAATAACTCATTAGGGTGGTCATTTTGGATAAATATATAATATGTATTTCATTTTTTTGAACGTACAAATCCACACGTCTATTATATAATAGACGTCTGTATTTCCTATTATTGAGTTAGCGGGTGATGAAAGTGCTTACATTGAATGCAACCGTAAGTGGTCACATGTGATTTCAGTACAGCGAGGCACTTACACGTAGAAGTCTGTTTACGTCCAATTTGATCTACGAGTCATTCCCCTAGAAGTTTACAGGATTCGTTAAATATACAACAGTACATCGAGGTTTATTCAATTTAGTCGCACCATCTACAAATGGTTTCGTTGTTATGATAACGCCCCAACGGGTGTCGAGTTTAAACAAAGGAGGAGTCCATTTCCATTGTCCAAGTTGGAACACGTGTCATCAGGCAAAGTTTACCTACGTCTATAAACAACATCTAACAGGCAGCGTGAAACATAAATATATTTTAAAGAGTTTGGAGAGGCGATGCTGTCTTGGGCAATATGTCAATCACTTTCAGATGATGTACTTGAAACGAAAATGGGACACGCTTTGAGAGAGAGAAAAAAATGTGATAGGAAAAAAACCATACCTAGATGTTTGTTTGGCCTTGCTGTAGACTAAAATACAGTGTTTGCAAAATTGAAAAATAACCACTGGTGAGAAGGACCCAAAGCTTTGAAAGTCCCTGGTCCTTCACTAAAACTCAATTAGTTAATATGATTCTGATCGGAAAAGCTCCCAGCCCAAAGGACCAGCAATAACAAAAAACTCATGATCTTTCAGTGAATCTGGACCAACAGACCAACATATATTTTTTATAAATGCTGCCATTGATTTCCAATAGAGCTAAGAGGGTTACGGTAATGTTATATCCTTTTTAGTCTGAGCATGAAGAGGTGAATTAGATTTTAACACTATTATTAAAATCTTTGTTGTACCCGGTATATTATTTTATGTGTGAGGCCAAACCAAAAGAATTCTTTTGTTTCACGTTAACAAAGTCAGTTTAGTTTCTAATGCATTAATATTTACATACTACATACCGTACTACATTCATTCCATAATTTACACTTCAAATCATGAACAGTTGACTTACAAACACTACTTTAGTCTTAGCAACAAGACTGTGAAATCTAAGAACAAAGCCAGAGTAAATTCTCCACAGTACAAAACTCTTTTCATTATAATGATTTGTCAATTCTTCTTGAGATGAGAAGTGATTGAAATCTGTCACAGAAGTGTTTTCAAAGTGAGTGTCAGGCTACAGGAAATACAAAATTATTTTTCCTTCCTTAGTCTAATTATACTTACATTCTTATATTCTGTGAGTGTTGCTTGCACTCTTGTGGTGTATAGTTTCTGTAGTGTGCTCAACTGTTGTTATCAATTTATATTTCAGTGCAGTGTATTATATTTATTTATTTAAAAAAATATATTTTTAGGTCAGAAATATCAAGATTGATAACAGCAGTAAACATGCATATTAAACTCAATGCCATGTTCACATCTTGTACATGTTTAAGTTCTTACGATGTTCAAAATACCCATTTTCGCCCACACGTGATTTTGAATTTCAAATATTGAGACCCCATTGCTATTGAGATCATACATTGTTTTTCGTGTCACTTTCTTGTTTTTAGTGTCATTTTCGTAGATGTTTTTCGTGCCCTTGATAACTATATTACTTTTCACCGAAAAATTACGTTCATATTTCTCACGATCCCGCTACATTTCCCGCCCGAGAAGCAAACATCCTGCCTGTTAGCCTGTCTGTCTCTCCAGCAGGATGCATTGTTCAATTGTAAAGGAATCACTTCAGGACAAGTACAACTCTTTCTCCTTCCCAGATGAAAATAGATGACAAGGACAACCGTTGTACACTTGACATGTACACATGTGAGCAGGCTGTATTTTGGTGACCTTTTCAAGAGGTGTAGATGTGTCGGGGATAAAAATGTCACACATATTTGACACTCTTTAAACTTTATTTTTCTTTCAATGTTTGTTGATTTTATTACTCGTTTTACTTTCTCTCTCTCACCTGGTTCAAAATTATTTGTATGTACTTATTATTTTTATGTATATGTACTTGTTATTTATTTTTTAGAGGTTCATTTCACTGCTGTCATATCTATAATTTTAAAAATTCATATTTATCTATATTTTCTTACGTGTCAAGAAAATTAAATCATTTTACAGTGGAGGTTTTTATGAAGGAAAAAAATCCCAGTAAACAAAAATGACATGAACTTTTATTACCCATTTTCTTTTTTCTCTTTTTTTTTCTTCTAAATCTCACCTGCTTTGAAATTGAGTTATGTTTCATTGCTGACATACTAGTACTTAATTTCAAATTGATTGCAACAACAAAAATGGAAACTTCATGTTACCAATATTTGTCACGAGGGACAAAAAAAAACCGAACATCCTAGAGCAGAGATTTTTTTGGAGAAAAAAAAATACCAGTACACAAAATGGAAATTAAATTATATATGTACTCATTTCTAGTGGAAATATTTCTGTTCTACTAAAGCCTGGTGCACATGGGCGTCTACATTCAGAAATATCAAACTGGTATAAAAAAAAAGTATGGAGCGCAGTGGTCTAGAGATAGCGAGTCTGCCTCATAACCTGGATGTCGCAGGTTTTAGTCTAGCTCATGCCACTCCTGAGCAAAGTGCTTAAATCCACATTCCTCCAGTCCACCCAGCTGTGAATGGGTACCCGATAGGATGAGATGTTTGTGAATGTAAACCTTCTACATTCTAGTGCCTTAACTGGCAGCTTGGGTTGTATAATACTCCCCAGGGAGTTGAGAAGGTATAATGAGTGCACATTGCTACATTGACCAGGGTAGAGCAAGCTTTCTAGCATGCATTTGGTGCAATATAAATATGCACATTATTATTTATTATTTGATGACGAACACAGATGTATCGCAGATGAAACACAGGTGGAGGTGCACACGAACGTCTGCATCTGCATCTGTCTCGAGCACTGGAGTGCGCCAGACGTCAGTTATTTCCAGTCTATTACGAGAGGCCGACTTCCAGGTCCTAGCGACTATCCGTGGCTTACGGCTTCCACCATCACCTGCTTATCTCATTACGAAACACCATTTGACTGACAGCAGAGCTAACAATAATTGTAAACTGTCTATCATTCAGGAGAAAATAGAATTGTACATTTTGTTGCTGCACTCGCACCATAGATCAGTAGGCGTTAATGAAACTATTTTTATAGCTAGACAGTATTTGATGGTAAAATGCTTTGACAGAATGCATTAATACAGATTATGAGTTAGAGCACCAGTGATATGATGCTATTGTATAAGAGTTGGAGGACCAGTGATACGATGCTTTTTGTACAAGAAGAGTTAGCGAGTCAGTGATACGATGCTATTGTACATTTACAACAATGGTATGGTATAGAGTGGGATAGAAAATTGCACTCACATATATCTGCATGTTTGATTTCAATTTCATTATTATATTCTAAAATTATATCTAACATTCACATTTAGACTTTTTACATTATTTTCTTTTACTATTTTATAGTTGTGACGTAAAACAATAATAATACTGGTAATTATTCCAAACAGCAAGTTAATGTAAAAAATAAAAACAACCATATTCTGGTTGTACAATCATTCAGAATTTTCTGATAGATGGAATGAAACTAGAAGCAGTCTGGAAGAGAAAATAAATTGTAATTTCTTCATTTTGCTTTGAAAACTTTGAAAGCAATGCTGATAAGAATTGTTGGCATTTCTTTTATTTTGACATTTATTTGACAATGTCAGTGACAATGATTGTCAAGACAGCACAGAATGTCAAAACATGTTTCATGTTTCTTTCCCATGTTGCCAAGCTTGTTAACCAAATTAGAAAAATTAGAAAAATATGTCATTCAGATTTTCTGGTTTGAGTGCAATCAGTGTTTTCATTTAAACAGGATCTGTTTTACAGGAATTAAGTCAAGTAAAGCATGGTAAATGTAGCCAATGAAAACACTCACTTATCTCAGGTCAAACAATTTTTGAAATCATGGTTCAACATTGACTTGGGGGTAAAATTAATATGCAGACATGGAAAACAAAGATCCCTTGTGTATGTAGAACCATTGCCATTATTACATCTAGGAACAGGATCTAACAATTATTCAATTCATATCTTGTATTTAGAAACATTTCCTAATGAATACAACAAGCACTGTTTTGGCATGTACCTGACTAGACATCTATATCTACTGACGTCAGACCCTGGAAAACTAAACGTGTAAGAGATTTAAAAAATGAAGCAGTATCTAGTGGTGTCAGGTGATAGGTAAACAGGGTAAAATAGAAATGGGCAGTTTGTGTGTGTGGATTGAAACTTGGACAATGTCTGTCTAATGTCTGACAGGAACCTTGTGATGGCTTTAATTGCATTTTATCATTTACCACGAGTCCGTATGCCTGCTAATGTAGGAAAAGTAACAAAAATAACCTAGCAGCTCTAGAAACCAGACATCTCATTTAGATCTGTGCTGCCTTCTGACATGATATGTGTGGCTTCTGTACTTTTAGATTCTTGTATATATGTACCATCGTAGGTATGGCATAGGGATGGGAATTGTAAGCTTCTAGCGCCTTGAAAACCAGCTGGGGTTGTATACTCCCCAGGGAGTTTAGAAGGGGAATTGATCAGGCTAATAATAACACTGCTATGAGCATGCTATTGAGCATGGATTTTTCACAATATAAATATGCATATTTTTATTATTATGGGAGTAATTATGATGTTCAGTGATTTGTGTTGAAAAAAAGAAATATAAGGGTAAAATTCAATGAATCATGACTTACATGCACCTAAAAATAATCTTGTATTTGATGTAAAGAAAGAAAAAATAGGGGGGACTAATTTGGATCAGAATATCGGGTGTGGACTAATTAGAAAATTATGTTTATTTTGACATTTTTGTGTGTTTTTTTCAAAATTAGTACATAAATTAATCTTTTGAGAAGCTGCCAATAATATTATTTAGGTTTCTGAGTCAATCAAATTAAGATCATATTCTCTAGCTAGTCTGCAGTGTTAATTAGGGATATAATTAGAAATGGGTTCTATTAAAAAAAATTAATGTAGTTAAGGTTTTCATACTTATAAAATTTGTTGCAAGAAAGCACCTGAAATTCAATCTTGGCATGATCAAAGCTGAAGTTGAGGAGAGGCTAAAATTAGCTGTCTATGAGGTTTATATGCATTAAATTATACATGTAGAGCAAATGTTACACAAATTACAGTTAACCTTCTCCTAGCTGGCGACAACATATATGGATCATATAGGGAGATAGTCAGGTTGAAAAATGTTTGTCAAACTCCATAAAAATGTGCCATTTAGCATTTAGGCATTAATTTCGGGGACTAATGAAAGTTATTTTATTGGGTAAGTAAAATGTGTACAGTTGACTTGATTAACTTACCTTGATAATAGTCTATTTCTGTGTAATATTTACATATATTAGCATACATTTTATTAATTTAAATCATATACAAATAGTATTCTTTCATCATTATTGATCTATGAGGAGGAAAATTGTGGGTGGGGTCCACACCTATTATACCTCATGTTGTATCCAAATCTGCTGTGAATTGAAAGACATTATTTCAAGGGAGCACAGTGCCACTGTTTAAGGTTAATTTAAGTAGCATGAAAGTATGTTTTTAAGTAGATAACAATCAGGGTAAATGTCGTCCAATGTGGAGCCATAAACTAACAAAAGTTCCTATTTTACTCAGGTTGAAATGCTTTCGTTGCGCTTGTTGACATTACCATGGTGTCAGCAAAGGGGTTAAAATGTCTTGATTGCATTTGTTGACATTACCATGGTAATCAGGAAGGGGGGTTCTACCACAGTTACACTAGCCTCAGTGTGCAGAGGTCAGAGTTCATGGTGTAGAGATCGGAGTTCAAGGTATATAGCACTTGTATTTATTATTTCACATCTAAATACCACCATTGTTCATTTATACCTCAGCTTTTCAAGTGTTTGATTTAGAATGTTTTGCTAAATAGCTCTCACACAAAATGTTAGTTGCTAAAATTCCTGATAAACAAACATATCTGGAGATAAAATTAAAGGGACATTTCCGTAAAAAGTAGCATGACAGACTTGGGTGTACTTGTTATATTTTGAAATGAATGATATAATTAAATAATGAAATTTAATGCATAATGACATTTTTTCATGTAATTTGAACATTATACGTTTTTTCATATTCGAGTCATGTTTAGCTTGTATTGTTCCATTGTATAACGCTCACTAGAATTCCTTAAAGCTATGTTTGCAATTATCAACGGGTAATATCAAATTAATATATCTGGGAGGTAGTATTACCAATCTCCGGTAATCAGGAATGTCCCATGCTAATTTGTCATCATTTGTCATTATTTGTCATTTGAGCCAATTAATTAGATGTCTACGACAAGAAGTCTTTGAATGTGACCATTTTCGTCCCAGATTATGAAACCATCTCTAGCAGACAATACAACAAGAAGACTTTGAATGGGAAGAAAATTTGAGTCCCAGATTATGAAATCATCTATACAGTCTTCATGAGATCACAAGAAACCAGAGAACATCCAATGGGATTTCACCTTTTTTTTCAATCCCTTTCTTCAGGTGATTGCCTGCGATGCAATTAAAATCTATTTCGGTTTCCGCCTTGCAAGAACTTTTAACAAGATAATGCAAACTGATATGTCATACCGTATTCCCTGATTTTTGGCGTTGCCGTTTCAACAGAGATAAGTGCATCTGGTCCATTCTGGTGCAGTCTTCAATGCGATAAGATTGCTTTGTATATGCTTGTTTTTACACGAAACACTTTCACCACCGGCTGCTAAAGAACTGCGAAGCGTCTGCATGTAGTATCCAGGTTTTCAGAACGTGACTATCTTGTTATTGATAAAAGAGCATGGGTAAATGTTTGATGCTTGATAAGTTTAGAGAGCATTGGTGTGTTATGATTTATCATCTATAGTCTCTGTACTGTAATTACCTTTATTATTCGAACCCTCTAATAGTTTGATAACCTAAATTAATTGCCTAAAATACAAAAATTACAATCCTAAAGATACAAACATAACAATATTTAATTTTTTTTAAACATTATTTGAGATTTTATTGAATTTGGTTTGAGAACAATCTTTGAAATTTCATTGAATTTGGTTTTAGAGCAAACTTATTTGAGGGGCCATTGAATTTGGTTTGAGAACAATCTTTGAGATATTATTGTAGTTGATTTTGAGAACAATCATTTGAGATTTCATTGCAACGATTGCACTAAAACCACAAACACTGTAGATCTAAAAGACTGTGTAATTCTTTGGGCTAATAGTTCAATCTGATAATTATTCAGTGATTCACCACAAAGAATTCATCCTGCAGAATTTATGTTTAACCCTCTCCATACTGGAGGCAACTGAAGATGCTATTAAGAACAGTACTTGTGCCTAATCCAGCAGGGAGAGAGTTAAGTTATCACAAGGATGGTGATCATAAAAAGTGTTTTTATATAATGTTTACAGAGCTAACTTCAATATCCGGGTGTTAAAAAGTATCATCACGCACGATAAGCAGAAGCAGCGAGTCTCATGACGGGCATCACGTCCGTATCCTCAGTCCGTATCCCCGTATCCCCGCGTTGATAGGCCGTTCCACCAGGAAGCCAGTGGGTGGGTTTCCCACACCTAATCATGGTACTATTTGTAGCAGGTTCCTTATCTCAAAGACGTGCCCATCAAAGCCATTTCTATTTCGATACTTACTCCTAAAACACACTCGAATAGTCCCGCAATTCCCCCAGAGATAGCCATCTATTCAAACTTACGTTTTCCTGCATTGTATGGAAAACACAAAATTTTGACTTGCAAAGTTTTGTATTATGATGCTGTCGCCAAAACGCAGCTTGCACTGCTAGTAGTGAGCCTGGTTAAGCCGACCCAGGTCACGACAGTGCAACCACGTGACGCCCCGGCACGTGCTGCACGAGCGCCAAGCATCACCCTCTTTCTCGCTTGGCTGTCAATACGTACAGACGTGTTTGTTGACAGCCGTTCTCCCCCGGAATAACAAGTATCAACAGATAAGAAACATAGTATTTCCCCTGTTATAACTTCGGTTGGCCACCCCTTTATAAATTTAAAGCTAATAAATTCTATTCTTTTAAAACTGTAATTCGTTAAACCAAATAACTGTTGTTAAAATTGTATGGTGCTCCGTTGCGGACAAAATGTCGTCTACGGAGCCTTCAATGCGTTGTGCTCATGTATCTTGTGCAGCGAGGCTGGCACTCAAGGATGCTCATCCTCTCTGCCTGTCACACCGGACCTGTTCAAAACGGGCCCCGTGTGACATTTGCACAACTTGGACGCCCTCTGAGTGGGACACACTAGTGTCTCGCCAGAGGAAGGCTCTTGGCAAGCGAACATTGCGTTCGCTGCGCCGGGAGTCTATCTCGTCCAGCGGGGGAGAAGGGGTTGCACTCAAAATCGCACCCCTTACTCCCCAGGGTGAGGAGATGGCCCCTGTGCTTAGCACAGCTCCTCTTCCCGACCCCCAGGTCCTTGAAATAGAGGACCAGGGGTCAAAACGGGGGGTCCGCACTCTCGTTGGCTCCCTTTCCTCGGAGTGCGGGTTCCCCAAGGCTTCGCCTCGCAGGTCTAAGTCCAGGAAAAAATCGCTGGGCAAAGCACTTAGGCTTGCGAGGAAGAAGCAGTCGTTACCACCCTCGGGGGTGGTATCGACGGGCGTGCATTCACTACCCCCCCTGGCAGATTTCTCGGAATCTCGGGGGGTAGAGTCTGTACACCCTACAACCGTGGAGACAGCGTCGACCAGCGGGTGCGACGTGGGTGCCTCTCGGTTATCTCCCGTACCCATGGGTGGTACGGGAGAGGATTTCGTCGGCACGAAATCCGGTGACAGGGCGCTTAGCGCCCTGGCACCAACAGACGTGCCGTTCGTAGGCGCGGACCTGTGGGGGTCCGGCCTACGGGGACCGCTCGCGGTCCCTACGGCGCGTCTGGCCGAAGCCTCGTCCGGTCCTTCGGGACTGGACCTTGGCGAGCCGGTCGCGTTCTCTCGCCCGACGGGGCAGAGATCCGATCCGCATCGGCCACCCGGGACCCGGGAACTCAGTGGCGAGGCAACACAGGCTGAGTTCCCGTACCTGGCCGGCCCTCCGGGGCTGGCCAGGACCCAGGACCCGGGTCTTCGGACCCGGGACCAGGGACCCGGACCCCGGGAACCTAGCGGCATTGCGATGCGCGCTGAGTTCCCGGCCCTGGCCGGCCCTCCGGGGCTGGCTAGGGACCTGGCCGGCCCCTCGGGGCTGGCCAGGACCCAGGACCCGGGTTTTCGAACCCGGGAACTGGGACCCGGGACCCGGGAACCAAGTTGCGCTTCGGTGCAGGCTTGTTTCCCGGACCCGGCCGGCCCTCGGGGGCCGTCCGGGACCCTGGCCGACCCTCGGGGGCTGGCCAGGACCCAGGACCCGGGTCTTCGGACCCGGGACCAGGGACCCGGGACACGGGAACTGAGTGGCACTTCAGTGCAGGCACTTCGGTACCTGGCCAGCCCTCCAGGGCTGGCCGGGATCCGACACTCGGCACCCCGCATCCAGGACCCCAGCTGCACGGCTGTGCAGGCTGGGTTCCCGGACCCGGCCAACCAGCCAGGGCTGGCCGGGACC
>JAVCKZ010053771.1:0-12500 GCA_034780755.1 Lepetodrilus elevatus | reverse complement strand
TATGCAGCGTGACTCAGTAGCTGGTTCTAGGTAAACGTCGATTACTTCCATGTATATTTATACACAGGTAGCAGACATTTTGTCTCTTAGAATATTATTTTTAAATTCCTAAAAAGAAAATACACATGTTTATATATATAATGTTCAAGAGAACGTATCTGATTTATTATATATATTCGTCGCAAATGGGTGAAAGATTCCCGCAGCGACGTTAAACTCCATATTCACTCACTCACTATTATATATATAACTGTTTATTTTATTTTTATTAATTTTAAAACAAGTTTTTAAGAGACAAAATGTCCAATATCTAAGATTTCTAGCTCCTGCATGCAGGAAAGATTTGACTGTCATAGAATGTATTTCCTCATGAAATCCTCATAATGTTTTCGTCTTTTTGTACCCTTGTTATCATTTGCTGAATAATATTACAGTATCTAGAATTTGTTACAATTTGATCATGTTTTTCAACTTTGTATTTTTTGCTCCACCAGAAGTATTACGTGTTATACATTTTGTTATGCAGTTATGTATCAGTTATAGTGTTTAGGTCTTCGCACACTTGAGAAGCTTTTGCCAAATATTACGCCACATGAAACACATGGAAATAACCCTTGTAAACATATGCTATTGTTACAAAATATACGTTCCCACCTCAGTGAGACGACATGAAGTGAAACATTGTCATCGCCGCGACAAATCTGAAAAACAACTTTATTGATTCATGTGCAGTTGGTTCTCAAACCTTTTTCTAAATCTGCCAATCAGTTTTGTTTTGACAACTTCGTATGCGCAGAGACTAGCAATAGTTGCTTGTATATAACGCTCATGTGGACATGGTCAAACATAGTGATGAATAGTGCATCATATCTCTTCGTATTTCACATGGTGTAAAAATCTGCCCAAGTGTGCAAAGTTCTTACAAATGTGAATTATTACAAGATATCAGATTGTTTATTTTTTTTAATTACAAGATTATTTTGCCATTTATAAAGTAAGACACTATTATTAGTTTTCAGTTTATTAACACAGGCAGAATATTAGTTTGATATCCATTTAAAGACTATTTCTCTACGAAAACCAGCAAAAATCAAAACTGCCCCCTTCCCCGAAATCAAATACGGTACCCGATTCTCGCCCTTATGATGACTGTTGGGTTGGTCACACTTCCACTTTTGGGGGGTTATTTCAATTTTTATATTGCTGAAATAATTCTGTCACCCTGGTCACAAAATGACATTTATGATGTCTTGAGTAATTTTAGGAAAATTAGGCCAAATAGGTTAGAAAATAATATGATTTCAATTTAATTAAATATGTATCTTGTTCCTAGGTCGTCGCAAATGGGTGAAAGATTCCCGCAGTGACGTTAAACTCCATATTCACTCACTCACTTGTTCTTAGGATATTCCTCAATCTCTCCAATATCAATAGTGTATTCGTTTCAAACACTGCCCTAGGGTGATGAAATTAGCCAATGACCAAACACTCATGACGATACGAGTACCCTCATTGTCTAATTTCATCACGCGACCGTCACCCTAGGGTAGGTCGAGTGTTGAATTGGATACATTCCAAGGTCTGTATGCACAGACACAGTTTAGTTAAACCGTAGTTTAAGGATCATACCGACAGTGGTATAACTTGTCGCTTAAACCTAGTTTAACCTAAACTGTGGTTGAACTACGTTTGTGCATACGGACCCAAGAGTCAAGAATATCATGCTGACCTTTTGTGACCTCTAATTACACAATACTAATATGAGAGCCAATCAAATTAACATTAAAATTTAATAATCATGATTTTAAGATAGTTTTCTAGTGTTCCCCAGCAATCCCGTTCATACACACCAGTCGTAGAGTTCTAGTAAAAAATGTAAACAGGTTTTGAAAGAAGTCGTCTGATTGGCCAGTGGCACTGGCAAAGTCCATGAAAGGTTATTAGGAAGAGAGGCTTTCCTTAGATCTTACAGCTGGGGAGTAAAGGAATTGAACAAAGAATTAATTTTAGTTGTTCATCGCATATGGGTGAAAGATTCCCAACCCGCTGTGATGCAAGAAGACAATAACTCGCTCACTATTTTAATTACAATTGTATTAATTTGTATGTACTCGATCTGCAAGCCTTTGTATTGTCTGTGTTCGCATTCACATGCAAAGATCGATTTTGATGTCGTTATTTATATTTGCGTGCATGTTTTGTTTCTATAGATATACATGATGTGGTCAATTGTTATTTACGTTGCGAGTATGCACATGCAATCTCCAATTTCCTTTATACAGGTCATGAGTTTGCTGTGTAGATATATAAATATATTTCATGTTCATCAGCATCATATAATATTTTTCTTGTTGGCTTATGTTCACATGTACTTTTACATGTTAGTGCTTTTTGCTAGCATGAACTCTTTACACATTTGTATTAATCGTGCTTGAGATTATCCACGTCTGGAGATTATCTGTGTCTGGAGAGAAGAAACTAAAGCTATCTCAGTGTGTTGCTCTGGTCGTGAAATGAAAGCTTGACTTTATCGAGTGGAAGTGAAACAGAAATATATATATATATATATAATATGTAGATGTGTTATTTATAGTTTGAGATAATTTTGTACACCAGAATCCTGCCAAATAATTCTATCTATCTCAATGTATCTCTAAACCCATGTCATGTTACTGTACTGTAAGACTATATTACACGCAGACTTATATTACGCGCAAAGGTAACTTGCGCAGAATCAAAGTCCGCGTGGAAAAGGTGCGCACGGAAATTGAAGCCCTAAGCTTTTCGGCTGCGGAGAATTCACTGTATCCTAATCCTAATACTCTCAATATTTTATTGTGGCTTGATAAAGATTGTAAAAAATCAAAAACACTCACTAAAGTTGTTTTTACAATACCAATAAGACTATTGAATTTATCCAAGATTATAGTAGTATAATTTTAAGAAGGATTTCTTTGAAATCTTATATTTCATTTTATATGTTGACAAAGCATTGCTTCACTGATCACGACGACCATGTTTCATACAGCGAGGCATTATACATGTGCAATCCGCTGGCGATAAGAAGTATACCCGGTAGTATATATTTCAACCCCACATGTTCAATTTAGAACTAAAACAGGACAAAGTATAAAATACCCTACCTCAAATTCTGTTTTATCTCTTCTTAAAATGTCAGGATGAACACTACTACACTCGCACGATCTTGAAAAGTTACTTTTATCTCGATACTTTGGTAACTTGTTTCTCATTAACTAAGTGTTCTTTTATCAATCTAATATTAACAAGATGGATAGCTCAACTGCTGCAGAATTTCCTAAACAAATAATGCTACAATTTCTAACTGCAGAAAACATACTCAATTAAAGTAATTACGTAAGGGCAAGTGGCATATTTGGATGTTTAAACTTAGCTTTATACGATTTTATCTGTGAAGAATTTCCAAATGTCTACCTTCTCCAGGTAGTGTTCTAGAATTTTTAGACAAATTGGAAGAATGGCGCTAGATTCCTCGACTAATGTTCAAACATTTTCCTCAAAAAATATCTTCTGGCCTCTGGCCCCTAATTAATTTTTATGAGTATATAAATTCTATATATTAAATGCATGTTCTCTTGTCAGCATTTGTTAATCTCTAAGGACAGCATTCAGTTTTCATTGTATTTCTTTTATTAATGTTCATATAAATCTAGAATTAAATATATTTGACAATGTACCATTGTTAAATAGTGCAATTTTAGATAATCTCGACTTTTTTGGGCCAGATTACATGATGTTGCTAGTCATTACATGCTTAATTTTGTCTATTTCTTTTTATACCTCAAGTATTGCATTTACTACAACTGAGACTTTGTAATATCATAACCCAAGAAAACATTTCAAATTGTTGTTCAATAGCTCACTGGATGAATAAATGTCTACACTTTATGTTCCTCTTATAATTTCTTCAGCGAGTGAGTAAATAATGGAGTTTAACGTCGCTGCAGGTACATTTCACCCATTTGCGACGATTATTTTCTTCAGAAATTTTAGAACAGCGTTCCTGCAGAAGAATAACATAGGTACAGTATAAAATCTTGTAAAAGGAGGAAATCTGCAGAATTTCGTGGTTGGTTTTAAATGATAACCATACAAAATGTTGTTGACGTTTATTTTATTTACACATCATATACAGTTAAATATAACAACTGGCAAGATCTATTGAGCTTGCCGAACACCTTTTATACAAAAGTTGACACGCAAGTCACGCCAAGAAAACCCAAAAGAAAATGTACATTTCACAGCGGTTGGTACATTTACACTTGCGTATACAGAAATATGTACAAAATAAACAAAGACAGTAACATAATTGGCACTTGGCAGTGACGTCACAGGTATTGTGTTTTTATTTCCCGCTATTCTAAATGAGAAATTTTGGGTGCTTGATGTGACAACTAAGAACATGCAACAATGGAATTAACATCTAGACACGCATGTGACAAATCTAAAGTAACGTACACAACATTCCCCCTTCCCCCCATTGATAACATTGGCTATTGAGCAGATAAACATTTGTAAGAAATTAGGATAAGAATAATGTATTCTTGATTTAACCCTCCCCATGCTGATGCCCCAAAGAGCAGTGGATATGCCTTGTCCAGCAGGGAGAGGGTTAACTAACTTTACTTGCAACATAAAGCACTAGTAGTGTAAAGTGTAGGATAAAGACGAAGAACAAAAGAATAGAAGCATTAGAAGCATGATGTACTTGTTCCATACTCTCTGCTTATAACTGACGGAACAGCGAATATCCAACATGATTGTGTATCCAGACACGCTTCTTGTATTCAAACACGTTTCTATGTACTGACAGTACTGAGTCAAACACACTTACGTATAATATCCAAGCAAACATCTGTGCAGACTTCTGTGTAGTCAAACAAGAATCTGTGTATACATACAGTACATTTCTGCCTAACATCCAAACACGTTTCTGTGTAGTCAAACATTTCCGGATATATCCAAGCAGACTTCATAACAGACCACAAACCTGCGTGTCCAACACAAATTTATGCCTGACCAGATTCTGAGTACACACTTCTGTTTACAAATGCACTTCCACAGACTCGGAACATATTCCATATAGTCGGAATTGTCAAAGGTGGTGTTCCATTGACAGTCTTGGACACAAATTCTGGACAGATAAGTCCAGGACAACCCATACCGTGAATGGAGCAGCCGGTGCAATCCATTCACTGGAAGTAGAGGGCCGAGGCAAATACTGTTGCAGTTTGTGTTTGTGACATCATAACTTTGCTGCTGAATGGTCTACACCACCTCTTGAATGTGGACAGATTGGACACGTCCTGGACACACCTGTCTCGTATTACATTCATGTCCAGGACACACAGGCTTGTCCAAGAGAGTCAATGGAACAGCCCCAAACTGTCTACTGTCTCCACTTGTTTATTGCACAATTACGACTGCTACTGCTGTTGCATCACCAATGCTGTAGGATTAGAGTTTGGCCAGCACAGATACTAGTCAGTCAACAGTCAACTTCCATCAATTTAACAACAATCAAACTCCATCAATTTGCGATGTGTGTGTGCTTCCACTGTGTGTGTGTGTGATGTAATATTATACAGTAGACCTTGCATGTAACATACTCATTGGGACCGGCTATTTTTGTCTGTTATACGCATATGCCGTAATTAGAGTTAGACGGGACCGGGACTTCAGATTCAGTACATCATAGGTGAGTGTCCGGTTTATGCGAGGTCTACTGTATTTGTTCTGTAACCTTTAACTGTCTCCTTGCTGGAATTAGGCACAGTTATTGCTCTTTATGGCATATATGTTTGCCACCAGCATGGAGAAGGTTAACAGTAAAAAAATAAAAATAAATTAAACCAAAAGAAAATTGAGATTTATCTCTTCAGGCAGTTGCTCTGTCATATATATACTGATGGGAAAATAAATGAAGAAATGCGTGTATTGTAATAGGAACATAACACAAAATTGTTGCTAGGCGGTTTTATTACCTTTCCAATAGAACTAACATACCCAAATTTAACAATAATCTTTCTTTGCTCGTGTAGAATATGATACAATGAATAAATTACCCATGTATCAAAATGTGATCTTTATTAAAGGTAAATTTGAAATTGTGTTATTCTGATGGCAAGACAGTAGCTGACTTTAAGTCCAAAATTGATGTAATAAAACCGCTTAGCAACAATGCCGTGTTATATCCCTATTACAAAACATGTGTTCCTTAAAATGTTTCTATCAGTATATTAGGTTTTGATGAATTATTATGCAAGTTCACATAATTATGAAGTCTGATTCCTGTAGATTTCTATCTACATTAATGTCTACAATCTAATATCAATTATATAAAGAATAACATTCTTGACAGTGCAGATATCATGATTAACAATAAAATCAGTATTCTGCATTCTATACGATTTGATTTGCTCTAAGGTAGTTTTACCATCTTTCTCCTAAAGGCAATTGCAGATGCCCAATAGAACAATGATTCCAATTAATCCCACTGGAAAAAGATAAATCGAATGCACTACCGTAAATCAGAATCATTATTATCACTAGCACTAACAATGTTTCAAATTATTGCTAAAACTGAAAAGGAAAATTCTACACAGAATTCAATACAATTTCGACAATGGTTACAAAAAATCTTTTCTGGAAAACTAAACCATCTCCCTGCTGGATTAGGCACAGACAGCTCTTTCGGGCATCTCTGGTTGCCTTCAGCAGGGAAAGGGTTAAACAGGACTATTCTGTTTGAATTCACACCAGTCTCTCTTCACAACTGGAGTCTTTTAACCCTTGGCCTGCTGCAGTAACCAGACTTGCTGGTCATTATGGTATCTCCAGTCGTTCACATCAGGTAGAGGGTTAATAAATAAATGTCACCGAGTTTGTCTTTTGCTGTGTTCAATAGGGACCGTAAGTTGACACGAGATAGCCCGAGATTCGGTGACATAAACCGGTCAAATACCTAAATGTGCTACACATTTGACGATATTCCACTGTGACCGCACATGAAAATGTCACGATTCTGACGTCATTCATAGTACGTCGAAATTCTTCCTGTCACCAGAAACGACGCAGACGAGACTTACTGTCCCTATAGAACTGGATATGTACGGGATCTCTGTACATTCAGTCGGCGTTCATGGAGTATTTACAGAAGGAGTGGAAGTCTTTCTTGGCGAGAGGTCGATAGTGGAGAGTCAGGTCGCCTGTCTGTTTCCAGATGAAATGTTTGACAGTCCGCAGGTCCATGTTTGGATCAAGGACCTGTTGGTGTAAAGAGAAAAATGAGTGTGCGAGTGAGTGAGTGAGTGAGCAAGCAATTGAGTGAGTGAGTGAATGAATGAGTTATTGTTTTACATCATGGAAGGCATCGCTCATTCGTATGCGACAACAGAAGTGTGAGAGATGATGTATTGCATAACATTGTGGAAGGAATCTTTCAACCATATGCAACATTGGAAATAGAAGACTTGAAAACAAGTCTTAAGATTCTTTTTTTAAATAAAAAATACTCCAAAACAGTTTATAATTTCAGACAAATTTGTATAACTATCATGCAAAAGAAAAAGAAAAATATTCATAATTTTCAAACAAGAAAGCAAATGCAACCGTCACTAAATTTAGAGGGTCAATCACACACAAACTTGAATGGAAGGAAATTATATTCTTGTGCATAAAGGCAAGCAAACTGTTTAACCCTTTCCCTGCTGAAGGCGACGTAAGTTGCCCGATCACATGCAGAAATAGAACACTTTGATTTTATTCAGCAGTTAACAGTGAAATTGATTTGATGCCTACATATTTAACTCTCCAACATAGAAAAAATAGATCTAATGTGATTCAATCTGAAAACATTAAAAATGTTGTTAACAAGAGTCACCATGAAAGCTAAGTTTCCATATAATAATATAACAGCTTGAGAATTATTATTTTGTTTATTTTATTCCTTTGAGCATTGGTTAAGTGTCGACTAACCTGGTCATTACAGGTGAGTTCCACTCGTTCCTCCGCGATGGACGACAAGTCTTCCTCCTTCTCCCCCTCCTTCTCCTGACCTCCATTGCTATTGGCCGTCTGTGACCCCGCGTCTGACCCTTGACCCAACACTTTCTCATACACGTGCTCAATGACCTTCCTGACCTGGATCATGTCGCTGGCCGATAAACGGTCCCTGGAAAATAAATTGGTCATCGGATAAACTCACCTGGTCTATTACAGACATTGATTAATTTATTTGTGGCATAATGTCGCAGAGGGAATCTTTCACCCAAATGTGAAAATCATGTTTGTTTTGTTTTAAATTCAAGTTTGGAACTAGTCCAAAACAACCATAAATATCTGTGATAGTATGCCTTTAATAATGAAAATAACTATTTTACAAACCAAATCAATAAAAAATAATTTATAATAAGTTCAAGATTCAAGATTTTTTCTCTCAGAGGTTTTGCGTCAAATTTGCGTCAAAATAATTGCTAGTGCCTACTTTTTGATTGGCTTGATGCCGGTGCTGGGGTGCGGCTGAAGGAAGAAGGGGATCTTGTTGAACTTTGGTAGGTTTTTCTGCACGACCACATCCACCACCCACGCGGGGACCGTCTCGTTCAGCAGCATCTGCTCCGTCTCGCCCCCGGCGTCACGACTCAGCAGACGGAACAGTGTCCGACCTCCGACCTCGCTGAAACACGGATCATGCTCACGTCAGAATTAAAAACAAATAATCTTTCTTCTCTAAATCCTATCAATGTTTTAAATGCAGCTAGTCAAAGGGTGAGGCAACAGATAAATTATCTCCCTTTGTTTGTCTAAGGTGATGTTCCATCGGCTCTCCAGGACAACCCTGGACATGAATGGAATATGGGACAGGTGTCTCCAGGACGTGTCCAATCTGTCCACGCTGAAGAGGTGGTGTAGCCCGTTCAGCATCAAATTTATGACATCACAAACTGCAACAGTGTTTGCCTTGGCCCTTTATTTCTTGTAAATGGATTGTACGAGCTGTTCCATTCATGGTACGGATTGTCTGTCCAGAATGTGTGCCCTGGACTGTGAATGGAACACCACCTCAATGAATTCTGTTACAGGATAAATGAAAAATGGCCTAACCTAAATATGACTGGAGTGTGGCCAGGCACGCTGAACATGTTGTTGGTGTTGGAAGATTTGTCTGTTCCTGTTCCTGTTCCTGTTCCGGCTTCTGAAACAAGACATACTGGTGAACAAACGTGTCACCTCTTGGAGCAAATCTGGTGATAAAATATGTATTGTTTTACGTTGTAACAGGAATCCTTCATCCATATGCGACAATGGAAAAATAGAATACATGCAAATAAATATTTCTAGACAATAAAATTTGTAATAAATCTGTTGGAATTTATTCATCCATTGTAGATCACAGAGCAATATCTGTTGCTGATTTTCTTTTTTATGTTTACACATATATTATACACAATGAAAACAACTGTATGCAAACTAAGCCAACTTAGTAAAAGCTGCTCATGAAATTAGGTATTTTAATATCTATAGACTAGAACATTGCATCTAAGGATAGCAAATATCCTCTCACTAATTATAATTCAACTGTCAATCTGTAAAGAAAAGCATTCTGTGTATAAATATGCAGTACGCACCTGGTGAATCCTCTGTCTGTGCTTTGGGCCAGTGTTCTAGCAGTGCCTGCAGAAGGGTGCTACCAATGTTGACTGTAAAGAAACATATAGTCAATATACTCTGACAATCATGTCCTGCTTTCAGAAACACAACCACTTTAACCTTCTCCTTCACAGAGTCATCTGGGGCTCCTCTAGGGGCCTGCTCCTTTCTAGCTGTTCTGTCTGTACTTTCTGTCTGACGCATGCACAGTTACCAAGTATCAACACCGCACAGTGTAACTGTGCATGCGTCGGACATTAAGTACAGACAGTACAACTAGAAAGGAGCAGGTCCCAGAACTCCACAGCCAATGTTTCAGCTGCAGTATTATGACTGGATGTGCTATCTACACTGTAACAAAGCAGTTATCCCCCTTTGTACATTAGCACTAACCAGGTTTACTGAAACGCTGCACTACAGATGTTACAGGTTACCTCCTGCCATGCACTAACAAGCTGTCATATCCTCGGAAAATAAACTTGAAGACAGTTCCAAACATTGCCACAAACACTCCAAACATGGCAGATGATACACAGCTTTCGGTGGCAATCTAAACTTGTACTTTTGGTTATATAATTAATTTGGCACTCAATTCTCAAAACATTAACAGAGTTATTCCTACTTTTAGAATCTGGAGCATCAGGCGACATGGTCATCCCCAACTCTCGGATCGACATCCAGGCCGCAAAACAATCCGACTCTTCCAGGTGTATTGTCAGCAGCTGTAACACAGAGATGCGGAACCACTGACTGAGTTAACCCTCTCCTTGCTGAAGCCAACCACAGATGCCCTAAAAGAGCAGTGGCCATGCCTAATCCAGCAAGGACAGGGTTAACAGTATATACATTCACAGAACGGGAACGGAAACTAGAGAATGTTCTTTTCAACTTTCCGAAGTATACTCGGACCGTGTTTTGTACCGAGTGAAAGAAATGCCTCGTACAAGTCTTGGGCAAGCAAGATTGCGGCAAAGAGTGCCCTGATGTGTCACATCACTGTACTATCTCTGTATGATCTGCACCACCTCGCTAGCGACTAAGAGACCGCACAGGTTACGGACATTGTGCAGTTTTGTTCCTTTGCCAAAACGGTGTCTAGAGTACTCCAAACACTGTACTGCAGTGAAAGGAATGAGTGAAATAGTTAATGTTTTAGATCGCAGCGGAATCTTTCACCCATACACGACAAGAACAAGATGAGGAATAAATATTAAGTCGGCACAATCAATACTTACACCTGTCTTGAGGTCGACTGAAAACCAATTTGGAACGTACACCGTCTTCATTCGTGCCTTAATTTCCTCCTCGAAATCCTTCTTCCCCAAATCTTCAACTTTACGTGCCTTTAAAAAATGGAATCATACATAAAATTATTTTCCGGTTTAAAAGTTTTAAATTAAAAATGATATTTTTTTATTTTTTTTTTTTAAATCAGGGTTTCATTTGCAGGTCAAACTCTATTTTGGTTTCACCAGGTAAAGATAATTTGTAACTTACCGTTAAAACATCCCAGAGCGTTACACAGTCGTCCGTGTCTTTGGCTAAAATGAATCTCTTGTCATTTAACACGTAATACTGTCGAATACTTGGTCCCCCTGGATAACAAAAGATAAAACATCAGAATGTACCATCAGTATAGAAACAATCAAATACTCCCCAGGGAGTTGAGACGGTGAAATGAGTGCACATTGATCCATTGACAGGGGTAATAATGTAGCGCTGTGAGCATGCTTCTGAAGCATGGATTTGTCGCAATATAAATATTCACATTATTATTATTATTAATCAGAACAGTGACGATCTTGAATTGACAAACTGTTCAATCTCGTCATCATTTTCTAAATTGTTAAACCCTAAGATTGTTACCAATTAAAAATAATTCCTATTGCTAATCAGTATGAATTACAGTTATATTCTAGGCTACCTTTAATCGTGAAGTCTGGTTGCGTGTACGCTGGATGATAATTATCATTTTCATAATCTCCTGATGCTCTCACGTTGGGAACTTTAATTGGCTGGGGAACAAAAAAAGTACAAATTATTCAAAGGATATTTCAATTCAACATACTTAACCCTCTCTATGCTGAAGGTAACCAAAGATACCCTAAAGAGTAGTGACTGTGCCTAATCTAGCAGGGAGAGGGTTAAAATAAAATAAATTTTATCTTTCAAAGTCAAGAACTGGGGAGGAATCAATACAAGAGAAATATTTATTAAAAAATCTCTAGATAAAATTTACAAAACAATTTATTTGTGTCTGTACAGCACTTTGAAGATTGATGAACACTGCGGATGTCTCGTGTATTAATGTCATAACAGAGGATAGCTCGTGATTCCATTCCAAGATGGCCACCGTTTCAGGACGATGCATCCACTCACCCAGTTCCTGATGCTGGAGTCGGTGGTCGCGGCCCAGATTGACGGAGACTGTTGCTCAGAGTGCAACTCCAACTGCAAGAAGACGTAACTTGTAAGCAAAATGTTTTATGAGATATAATAATTTCATAGATTAAAATGGTAGATTCAAAACATCTTCAAAATACAATGGTTGCTGTTTTTCATCAAGCATTCAAAGACTTGAAAAATAAAACAAAAACCTGTTGAAATAATTCTTTTTCAAATAGGGAAAAGTCAATAATTTTAAATGCTAATTTCTGTTGGTCAATCAGATGCCCCAGAGATCTGGGCCCTCCTGAATGAAACAGTGCAATTCTAAACCGTAGCCTTAGGGGTTGCTCCTTTCTAGCTGTTCTGTCTGTACTTTCTGTCCGACGCATGTGCAGTTACACTGTGCGGTGTTGATCCTTGGT
>JAVCKZ010053760.1:0-17064 GCA_034780755.1 Lepetodrilus elevatus | reverse complement strand
ACCGCACAGGGTAACTGCGCATGCGTCGGACAGAAAGTACAGACAGAACAGCTAGAAAGGATCAGTTCCGTGTCCAGAATGTGCGTCCAAGACTGTCAATGGAACACCACCCATGTTTCAGCCAATAAATGTAGTCTTCCATACTGGCTATCGTGGATAAAATACCACGATTTGGCACTAACTTGTCAAAATAATTCATGTAAATAGAAACATGGATGGTACATATGATAACATTCGACTTTCAACATTGCCTTATGATCCTATGCTTTTAACATGATTATTTGGCATCGTACAATATATCAATCTTAGTACTAGGCAAACACGTGCAAGGTATGTCAACACCAGCTAACTTCACATAGGAGTCCGTCAGGTGCATTGTTTTGCTGTACATTAGTTAAAAACCCGTAATGCATCTTGATCGTTCTTCGATGGATTATACGTGAAGTGTCTATCTACCGCTGCTGCTCACAAGTTTATGTGCAAACTTCACACACTGTTTTTTTTTATAGTTGCATCACATCCTTTAGATACTTAATGTTTCAGCACATAACTGAAACATTGCACACTATCCTTTAGTGAGTTTCAACAAGTTATCTGTGTGGCTAGAACGCGTATCTATAATCTCCAAATAACACACTCAGACACAGTTCGTGTCTTTATTATCTGCAGCGTCATATGACCACGTCAAGTGACGTTCACGCTGTCAACGCTTTTGAGGACGTACTCAAAGTAGCTCCCGTTCTTGAAGTTCTGCTTCGTGTAGAATGACCCCCCCGTTTCAGCGGTTCTTGGAGTTCAGTTGGTATTGTTCCCGCCTTACTGGAAGCCTTCACACAAACACACGCAAGCTCCTTACACGGATCTGAGCATTGAGGTATCGCATGTGCCTTGGAGACGACCTCATCACACATAGCACGGCAGTGGTCAACTACAAACACATTGGCGTCACGTCAGTCATTGAAAACTGACATACACTTTGGTTAATCCATATGGAAATGCCAGTATCATCTAGGATTCAGGATAAGAATAACTGTCAATATCGTCACACAGACAGCGTCTTTCCACGATAAACACGTGAATGAAGCACTTGATTTATACCCAGTGTTGTTGGTTTCTTTCATATCTGAAAACAATAGTATGTATCTTATATAAATGAATGCACGCTCAGATTTTAACCCGCTCCTTATTGGATTATGCGCGGACACAGCTGTTTACTGCATTTCCGGTTGCCTCCAGCATGGAGAGAGTTAAAAGACAAATATTTAAACAAAACAAATAACCAGACTTCTGCAAAGACATAATTATTGACCACTCATTTAGCATTGTACTTCAAATCAAATACTATGTATTGTCTAGATAGTACCAACACCAACATAAAACTAATTAGTCAGTTGATATAATGTTGACAGTTGAAATATAACTTCTAGTTACTAGTTGTCCATGCAATAGTTATACCAGTGCTATTATCAAGAATACTATAATATCATAGAATATTGTAGGTTAAATAATATTAGATGTATTTTCGGGTAAACCGAAACGTTCCACAAATAAACTACTAGACATTTCTTGTCCAGAACATCAGAGCTGAAATCCTGGCCTTGAAACTTGTTGTTTACCGACCAGAGATATAGAATTGTTATAAGAAATGTTTAGAAAAATTAAGATCCAGTAGTATACTGACTAAGTGTTAATACCTGCGATCTTACCTCTTTTCTCGTTGTTCGATTGAGCTACAATAAAGAAAAACAATGTAAATTAAGATACCATTCTCATGTGTATAAACTCTATATAAATGTAATCATGGTTTGTTGCCTTAGTTAATTATCAAACGTATTTTACTTGACATATATACATGTGATTGATATACACCAATATATTTGGCAAATAAACTACTTTTATCGCATGTCCAATTTGTTTTTAATATATTTTTTTAAAGTATATCCACTTATTAAAACTTGCGAAATAAAGCATAAATGACATCTAATTATTTTGAAAACCAGAGGGACATGCGGAACATGTAGCTAGTTGTCCATTATATTATATAGATCAATCAAATGTACATCAAATGTAAAATACGTTTGCCCATTAAATATTTCAATAAATCGTGATTATAGTCAACAAGTGAATAAAATGTAGTCTATATGAACATAATTGAGTCAATGCTAAAAATGCTCAAAATGTCAGATTCATAAATATGCTTCACCATTTATTAACTCAAACTGACATTATTTATATAACTTTCAACTTACCACATTAAACACAATACATAAGTAGTACAATGCATGCGCGGCATAGTATAGGGCAATAGTGAGCATCCTAGAGTCTGATATGATAAAATAACAGACACGATGGCATCAACTAGGTAACAAGCTAGCATTGCATAATACCTAAGTGTAACATAATTGTGTTACAGACTTTCCCTGAAAATGTGGGGTTTCTATGCTAATTACAGGATATACTAGTGATGGCTATTCACTGAACCGTATGATGTATTTATAACACACTCCAAAAATGTACCTTGCATGAAATCGAATTAGACCTTGTGTCAATGTGGACTTATTCCGTTCGTATACATAGTTAGAACGGCATTACCAATCTGCAAAATACTGTCCTTAAACTACTATCCTCAGAGGTGTTCGATACACAGAAAATGACATGGAAAGTGTGAGTAATGTAATGATTTACTGTCGTTTTCCACATTATATTTGTTGTCCCGCGGTGTGGTTTTGATGGGAGGTGACCCCTCAACAACCACAATACAGTAGAACCCACGAGCCAAGGTTGGTGCGCATAATCAAGGGTTCAAGTCCATAAGACAGTAACGCCACGACGATTACTCACAATAGGAAGTTACGACTCTGGCTTCGATTAAAACTTTCTGCGGAACAGGACCCAGGTGTGATGTCTGCGCAGACATTACTTCCGGTGTGGAAGTGGTGGTCATCACTAGGGGGAATCAGAGTCAGACAATTCGGTTTTAAAACAGTTTCAATTACGTCGTCCCCGTCAGAGTCTCCGTTCAGATAGACACTCAAACGTTCCAGATCCGCCGGAGGTTACTAACAGCCTCATGCTATCAAGCTGCCAATGCGTCGAACTTAAAGTTACTAAAAACATAATATATCATCGGGATCAACATGCATTAGAAGATATTGGCGCCTGTCCACGTAGTCTGGGATGATGGTAGATTTATTTTATGCACACGTTGTCCATCTATCGAGTAAATTCGATCGTAATCCCATCATTGTGGATAATCAATACCCTCCATCAACGAGACCGTAAGGTTACTTTAATTAAGACAAATTCCAACTCATGTTGGAAGCTACTGTCTGAAATTCACCTCTGATTTCGATTGTTGGCAGTCTATGGAAGCCTAAATCTAATCAATAGAATCTCGCTGTGGTGGAGCCAGGTTAGGTGAAGTTAGGTGAAGTAATCATTGAGGGCTAATTCTGATAGGAACTTTTGCTTTTAACATTTCAGGAATCTACTGCTTTACCCCCATCGGATGTCAATGTCGGTAATTGCTTCAAGCAACCTCAAAGATGTGCGCGAAATGTAAGTGCGATAACTACTGGGAAAACGTCGCTTCTCGCTTCAGAATAGACACCGGCTGAAGATAGTTTGGACGATAAAGATGTGTCGTGGATACATACACACTTGTATTACTATTTTAGTCTTAGTGTCCATTCTCATCTTGTGACAAATATAGTCCGAGATCTCGGAAGGTTTAATTTATGTTTTCAAGCCCAAATAGTCTTATCGCCATCAGACTATTTGGGCTTGAAAACATAAATGGACGACAGCACATCTATGAAGACAATACTGGTTTTTTTTTAATATTAAATTATATTTTGCTTACAGTTCTATGCAGTCCTAGGAGGGATTGCGTAATATACTTATATATAACATTGACATGGACATGTGTATAGCAATAACGAGTCTTAGCGTTGGACATGACAAATGTCAACCCAACTACTCTTCATTTAGTTGTCTCTGATTATGTCTTTCACTCGAACGATGTAAATTAAGACCGACTGTCTCCTGAAAGAAGCACACCTCTAAAATAATCACCTTTTCATTACTCTAAAATTCAATATCAATGTGAACTGTGGCTGTGTATAGCATTCATTAATTGCATTATATACGTGTAATTGAGGTGGGTTTTTACTTCACAGGCGCCTCGTCTAGAAGGAGATGTTTTTAACGCAAGGGAAGGCCGCATACCAACGTCAGGTGAAATCATTGAATCTTAAGTAATAGATCCCAGGAGATATTTAGGGGTGGAAAAGAAGCTGCCCTGTCGGGAAATCGATGTAAATGTTGACATCCTTTGGTGTAGAACGCCACGTGGGACACACTATAGACAGTCTGGCAAAGTCCCTGCTGAATCCCCTGTAACAAGATGACCCCAGTAATGGCCAGGCCCGGTTACCGCAAGTTCCGCAATTACGTTCAAAGTACAAAGAGGTATATTTTAATATGTTGTACCTATTCTTGATTACATGTATATGCCACTATAATTATTGCTATATTGTTGTTATTATAAACTGTAAATAAGGAAACTGTCTGATTCTATTGAATTTGTGACAATAAAATACGTTGAAATCAATCAGTCTGTGTCGGTCGTGTGTCTCAAATTAATCTTTCGATTAATTTACGTGTACGTCATGATAGAGTTTTCATCAGCCCTGTAAACTCTTCATTAGATTAAAAGTTTCATAAAGATAATATGCGTACGTGTACATGATCATGTAAGTATCCAACATTTGAATGCTAAATTAAATTGTAAACTTATTTATCTGTTAACGATGTTATATATTTGCATTGGGGAAATTCATTTTAAATGTGATTGGAATGTCGTTACACAACACTAATACTTATTGCGATGTATATAACTATGCATTGCGAAAATGTTGTCCAGATACTATTACTTATTTCAAATAAACTCATAATTTAATTGTCATTCAAGGCTCTACAAAATCTAGTAATAATTTATGAGCTCGATATAAAACGTATCCGCCGTGGTGGTTTACTTACTTACTTACTTACAGAATCTTGAATGACAACTTGGGTTGTATACTCCCCAGGGAGTTGAAAAGGAACGTGGGAGCACACTGATCCATTGACCGGGGTAATGATGCAGCGAAATTAACACGCTTTCGAGCATTACATAGACTTGACGCAGTAAACATTCTTACCATATTAGACATGATCGTATACAGACATGTATATACGCTATTAATCGTGGAAATTAGATAGACATATTTTATGATCGAAATCATTGACACTACAGTAAATCGTTTCAAGAAAACACCACTGTAAGTTCACTTTATGTGTGTATATTACTACCGTTACACACAACTATAATTCCACGTCATAATTATTATCTCTTTAAAGACTTCCGCCTATATATATGCTTATCCTTTAGAAGTTCCATAGTATTTGAAGGGAAAGCATGCCAGTTCACGAGAAATGCATACTGGGACTACCGATCATCATTAAACCATTGCTGTACAACTCCATCTGGTCGCAGACATGGACACAAGGCTAAGAGGTATGTAGCAGTGTCTTCATGGCCAGTTGCTGATACTAGAACGAAGTGATGCATACTGTATAATTCTCAGCTGTCCAATATGCTTCAGCGGTTCATTTATCAAGCCAGATACTTGTTCAAGAGTAGTAAATTAGGCTGATGATGAATGGGTCCCTACGGTGCCATACATTGGCCGTTGCTTTGTTTGGAAAGTGACTTTTCCAATAACAATATGAAAACATTATTTCATCAATTTCTCAACATTTTTGATGATCAAATCACAATGAGATGATTGGTATTTTAACAAGTTCTTCAATTATACCCCGTGACTAGCTATTGTAATGCTTCCAGAAAGAAATACGTGTTTTGCAATTAGATCAACACTGTACTGCAGCGTGTGATGCTATAATTAAACTAGGTTATTGTAGTTTTCACCATCCTGTTAAACATGTAACCGTTGTCAGACTATCATCTCTTTGACGGCTGTTCAACAGGCAATGACCGCGTGTTTCATTGGATGATGATTCTATTATTCCTAGCTAGGAAAGCAGGCAAATAATTACAGAACATTGAGTAATATGTGGCGGAGAGTAAACGCATGCAATGACATACGGCAATTTACTGTAGTATTAAGTGTATTAATTTTTATCATCTCGTCAATAGATCAGTAGATCAATGCAGTGAATGTATACTTAGTTTAATTATGAATAATAATAATAATAATAATAATAATAATAATAATAATAATAATAATAGTATTAAATGGTAATTTAGCAACAAGTTCAATATAGCAATACTACTAATAATAATACGCCAGTTGCTGATAATACGCTAAATCCAAAGTATACTCAAAACATTATTCTTTCCCCTGCCTGTTGACTAGTCTGCTGTATCTTACTTCCATGGGGAGTATACATAAAGCAACTATATAATTCTAAAATAACTGTCTGAAAATTACAGTATTAATTAGGTTTGACTAAATACATACATATTCAAATAATCCCGATATACGTTTCTGAAGTTAGTTGTAAGCAGTAGAGAATATTTGAACGTTCTAGACGATACCAATCAAGGTCTTGGAATGACTTATTTAGTTAACTGGATATGTTATGTTGAGGAAACTGTGCCGAAGTTAATATTGGTGTTTAATGAAAACGGCGATATTGTCGTCATCTGACATTGTCAGTCCAGTGTCTAGACGGATATGTTGATTAGTGTTCCCTCGTCTCTGATATACACGTTATGAAGTATGCGTATCAGACTGAGAATATACCACAGCGGTGTGTCACATCCAGCACTACGTATAGTATCACTGAGTATACCGCTCTGAACACAAACATTCAGCTATTGCTCTTCTTGGTATTCGCATGAAGGAGCATATATATTGTTTCTGCTAACATTCATATTTCCAATATTAAAACGAACACATTTCTAAATTTACCTCAATGACAGATTATAAAACCAACTGTTGATCTTAATTTAAATAAATGTTCATAATCTACATTAAACCAAGTCGTATATCAGCAGTACTTTGCTGAATAAATGTCGTTTCCCGGATAATAGTTCCATATTCTCAGTTGAAGCAAAGGCAATTCAAATTGCTTTGGAAGCCATTAGATGAATCAAAACTGGACCTTGCACTATATTTTCTGATTCCTTGTCCTGTCTTCAGGCAATGAAAAACTACCGTGATAATCATTGTATTATTAAAGTTTTACAACTTCTCGATTATCTGGAAACCTCAAAATACGACGTTGTTTTCTTTTGTTGGTTGCCAAGTCACGTCGGTCTCAAGGGCAATAATTTAGCTGATGCCGCAGCGAAGGATGAACATAGTTCTTCTGTAACATCAATGCCCATTTCGTATACTAGTAGTGATTCTAAACTTAACAATAATGTGTATATTAAATCACTACGCCAAGCCAAATGTGATATGGAAGTCCATAATAAATTACATAATTTTCAGCCCGTAATTGATTTGACATCCTTGTCGGGTGTATACTGTCCTCAGGGCGAAACCGTCCTGTGACAATGCCGATAGGATATACTCGTTACACTATATGTTTTAATGCGAGCACAGACAACGGTGCGTTCGGTGTGACGAGGACCTCACGATCACGCATATCTTTATTCACTGTGTGGACTTGCAACTCAGTGTGCCCGGTTCTATTCTTCGCCTAATCTCTAACATTTAGTCAATGTTCCTGGGCACCGTATTTTATCCTTTTTAAAGGAAAGTCATATCTATGAAAGCTTGTGCTTATATACATGTTCTTATCACAATCGTCAATATACCGGAAACGGAAACCGGATAACCGGAGTATTGAGTTATATTATATACTAGTAGTATGAAATCCGTATTGGTTAAAAGTTGACCGGTAAGCGGAGAAACCGTTATGTCGGAGACCGTTATATCGGGATCTCACTGTACATGTATCTGTGTTTTTATGGTGTGTTTTTTTGTTTATGTTTTCTTGCCGGTTTAATTAGTAATGTATTATTAAGTAACATTGTTGTCGTCGCCTATGGGTAAGATATTCCCGCTGTGATGTAAAACATTTATTCATTCATTATGATCAAGACAATGGGGTCGTTTCTTCCGATTCTAGTAGTCTTCTTTAAAGTGCATAGCATCTTAAGAGTTTCTGCCTGGCGATGGAGGCTCTGGCATATATACTACGACAGATGTCTCATCCACAGAAATAACAGATGTCTCATCCACAGAAATAACAAGCACTGACAAATTGTCCAACTCGACATGGAATCATAAATCAGGAAGCAAAGTCTTGTACGTGCCCATTACTGTGCGGATTCCCTGTTATACAGCGTGAAGCATGCGTCTAGGGACTGTACTTGTCACTTCATTAATAGCAAATTGGGAGCGATTGTCTGGCTTACAAATCGTTGATATGTACATGTGTAACTCGACATCAAATATCACTTTCACAAGCTCTAAAACACGTTCAAAAGGGAATCAGTGTTTTTGTAGTTTTGCATTTGTGAATGCTTAGTTTAATAGCTTCCTTGATTCTGATGTAGGACCAGAGTGGCTCTCTCCGTTTGTACTGAGTGACATCCTGGCTGTAGGTCTTGAACATCTTTGTCACTGTAGAAGTGACACCTGCTAATTATCACTTCCGTGTCCGTCCTTACCATGCTACTTCTTCACGTCAACTTTTTTTTCCATAAAAGGTTCAATTTGTGTCTTGAAGAATCCCCTCAAAGGTGATGCAAGAGAACTGTTCACAAAGCTATGCATTAGCCCCTGAACAATTTGAAATTAAAATCTAAATTATCTTTTAACTGTATGATAGAACAATGACAGCATGTCCTTATAAGGCCTAATTGTGTAATTACGTTCAGAGAGCATATTACAAAGTACGATAAAGAGTGTTTTTGAATGATTCCTACATTTGAAGGATTATGAATTCTTCATTACGAGGCGCCATCGAGAAGTGATCGCCCTCGCTTGACACTGTCAGTGCTATGACAGACAGATAGATCTGTGAAACATATCTTCTCAATCTAACTCCCTCCGTGAAAGTCACCGAGAACTGTGAAGCGAGGAATTCACAGAGCTATTTGTGACATAAGTAGTGAGATCCATTAGCAATGAACTAGGGGTAGGATCTAGCGAGACGTTAAATAGACGTCTGCGGTGCTTAGTCTACACATCGAAATGTCATACTCGAATACGGATTCCTCTAGGGAATACGACCAAATCTGTATATCCATTTCTTCCTGACATTAGGGTATAATTATCTGCAGTTGTACGATGCTCATAAATCATGTTCTTGTAAATATTACATTGAAAGTATTATAGTCATCACGTAGGTAGTATATCGACGTAATTTATCTTCAACGTGCATTACCACACAGACAACATATGTATGCTCGTTATTTAAGAGCTCGGGAAACATGAAATGCTATTGCTTCACACCCTTCGGGTAAACATTGACAGACAATGGTTTCTGAAAATAACACATCACCCGCCCCCATATCCACACTGTCCAAAACAGTTCCGGAATACTGTGTTAACATGAACATCTAAGACGATGCCGCGAGTGAATTACAATGTCAAGCAAGCGTGATATTGTCCGAGTTTCAACTGCATGTACTCAATTTGTATTCGACAGTGATTGATTATACGTAAACAATAGCTGAAGGATCCTTTACATCAATTAGTACTTTGTTAATGCTATTCGTCGTTACTATCTCTGTATTAATGGTCATGTATGTGCAGTAGTATAGTAAGTATTTCATATATTGGCAACACGATTGAGTTTAAGTAGTTTTAGAATGTATCTAATATTAATTACGAAATTTGAACAATACATTACCAGTAAGAATGTGCAGTTTGTATTAAGATGCATTGCTACGTCAGAAGAACGCTGTTCACGTTATATCAGCGTGTGTACGGTGCTGTTACGAAACATCTATCGAATAAACTAAAAAGAAAGTTGAAGGTTTGAAAAGAATATTTCAAAAGACACATACTTTATCCGGTCTTCGCTAAGTACAATAGATCAGGTTTTATCTCTGGCACTATTTCCCCCCAAATCAATACGCGAGATAGAGAAGTCAATGTTTGTGGCCCCGTGACAGACCCAGTCGCGATGCGTTACAACTCGGTATCCAAGACCAACTACAAAGCTACTGGCCTTAGCATTCTAACTACTCACCTAATCAGAGAGGCCCTACCAGCTCAACAGATAGCGGAAGATCATGAATTGGCATTAAAAGGTGACATGAAACGTGCATATAGGAAATTGATGTTGTCAGTGAATAGCCATCAGAAGGTAGATATCGTGAAAGGAAATGGCCGCCCTTATGAAGAGGCTCAATTCGGCAAAGACACAAGCGATATGAGGGAACTTACTATTGAGAATATTGACTTTAGAGCTCGTAATCTGACGATCTGACGTTCTGCAAACATACGTCCCGGCATCAGACATTTCTGCTCTCTTAATATGCAGGTCGCTTATAATGGTCCTCTCTGCTAGGGACACATCGATCCTTATGTGTAGCCGGTCATCCTCAGAGATTTTGTTTCCATCTTTAAACCAGTCGATGACATCCGGAGGGTAGCCATCGCCCGTAGCGTTGCACACCAACCGCAGGCCGTCCCCCTTCTCGATGAACGTAGGTCCAGATATCTTAATGTCTGAAGAAGAAAAAAAGACACTGGCGTTAGCAATGACCCATCTTCATTCATTACGAAGCAGTTTACAGTGAAGGTTTAGTGCACAGATAATGCATTGCGTTAACGAACCGTGAACATGTAACGAACGCCGAATTACGTTAACGGTTGCACCGTGTCACGGATCACGTGTGTACAATTACGATTGGGAGATAGTTACGAGTGGTTGAGATATGCACTACCACCAATACTTCAGTGCTCCTGCGCTATCCAAGCCTCCAGACGAATCGTTTAGATTAGGTAATACTACATGTCTGACCCTGGGTTAAAGACGCATAAACTTGAAGAAGTGAACTAATAAATAGATATTACCAACTTCAACGATAATCTTCGTTGGGGATGTAGGGGTTTCTTTTTTGGTCGAAATTTATAGATGTGGGTTTAAAGAATATGAAGAAGGTGCGGATTCTTGAAGACGTGCTACGTGATAAAGAGGTTGTGCATACATATCGCGTAGGCGAAATTTTACTGGAAGAATTCGCCATTGTGTGGTCTCTAATCTCATGATGTTAGGGTGTACGTTCCATTACAGTGCTATCATGTTAATTGATAGGCGATTGCCAAAATCTCTCAAGGAGCATAGACAAGTTAACTTCAGCTAATTGCGTTGGGGAGGTGGTACGCTGAACACGTGTGACTGTGAATACTATTTTAAGGATTTTGTATCTCAATTCGGACATATTCACAGTAATGGAATTCCTGTGAGATTTCTTTGTGAAGAGCAAATTAAAATAGAAAGTGTTAAAAGAGAATGATTGGGGTTAACAACAGCATATATTCTTCAGCTTGATTGATGCACTTTTATTGATACTATGACTAAAGATGATGCAAGGCTTGATAGTTTCTGAATGATAATTCAAAACGTTTACATAGTATACAAGAAGGTAAAGTATTATTTTATAAAGTATTTCTTATATAATGTATGTCCTATGCTATTTATTACAAGATCTTCAAGAGCAATATCGAGGTCAGTTCAAGTGGAACTCCAAGTATTTCCACCATCTTGATGCCAATGATAGGAACACACATTATAATGAATTCATCAAGATGAGTACTCTCGTCTTATTTGGTTAAGCAGATTATGACCTTTCCCATATGTCATCCCAGAATATTATCGTGTTTCTCTATTCCAAATTGCTCTTTTACCATTATCGTGTGTACGTCGTGAAAATCTAGTTAGTGTTAGTTAATCGAATCATATAACCCGAGTAACCTAGTCTGGATCGAGCTTCCCCTTGTTAAGTTCCTTATCAAGAAAGATAACTTGCTGATTGTTTCATTATTCAATATGCATTTCAAATATTTACCAGTATTCGTCATGTGTGTGTAGAAATTTGACACCAGTTCTACAGAATGATGAACGTAGTCTTTATTAGTTGTATTGTAACTGAGATTTTGATCAAGGTAAATGAACAATCAAATACGATGATAAAAAAAAGGTTCGTTTGGAATGTGCACAATAGCCGAATATTAAACATCATATTTACATAAACTATGCCTGTGATATGCACGGCGTCCATGTGTTGTTGTCATATGCAATGTTGAATTTCTTCACTTGGTGAAAAAGATAATAAATCGTTTCGATTACCCATGTGCTTTAACGTTTCAAACGACGCCTTTTGCAATAAGACAGGACCTGTCTACCCATTAAGTCGTCTAACACCAGGATAGACGACTGGTCGTTGAGTGGAACATATGCCCAGGAACCAAATACAACCACGTTTCTAGACGTAAAGATTTAATTAAACTTAATATTATTATCAAGAAGCGAGAGACGTGTTATCCCGAGACGGCAATGCTAGGCAAGAAGACGATAGCCCCTTGAATTAGTGTCGGAGGAAAGACCATCAAAAGGGTCTAGTCTGTGGATATACGGCGTTCTGTCTTGGCGTTGTTTCATGTAAGGCTGTATTTTACGACCCTTGACTTATTGGAAAAGGGTGAAATAAGGCTAGATTATTCCTAGACATATCCAGTCATACATATTCTGACACCAAGGCACTAAAATGGGTTTGTCTCATTCAGGAATTGACCCCCAGGGATGTCGAGTACGGTGTGTGAGACTAGAGAGGAACCGTGATGTATACATATACAGTCCTATATAGTCCTGGTGGAGCGTGATAGTCATCAAGTGTCTCTGATATTTGCCGGAGTGGATGCTTATAAATACCGGTTCAATACAAACTAGCAACTGGACCGGCCTGAACCTCTATTCTTACACTAGCAATTTGTTGTCACGAACTGTCTCGCGGTAAATGCATCAAAGTAAGCTATTTCTTTATCGCAGGTCAGTTTTTCCATAGAATACGGTGGAAAACAAATATAACGTCGACCGCTTCTAAGAAAAAAAATACGTTGTCAGGCTAGACAAAGAGGTCAGTAAATACGCATGATTTCCCCCGGCAAATTTAAACTGGTTATGTGTCTGTGTCCGTTTGTTCAAAGACAGAATCGCGTCCAAATTGACAACGATGGAACGCGAGCCGCCATCGAGGCTTGACGGATGGCATCAGTAGTCAGACATTAGCCTACATTGTATCTGACAACCGTAACATGTGCAACACTTCCATCTTGAAATTAATAAACTATATTCCAACAATCATATTTTCATATTACACTCGTACGTTCCTTCAAGTAAATTGAAACACTGCAGTATATATATTAGTCCTACAACGTTATGCATGCAGATGCTTTTAGGAATGTTCCATTTCAATGTGCATGTCATGTCTATACAGCAAGTCCTATCCCCACAACAGCCATAGACTGGATAACGTAACTTAATGCAATCAGTGCCGCAGTTGTAAAGCTCGGTTTGTAAGTGGCCACCAAATATTTGCACACGGATCTTGTATTAGTAGCCGGGTTGTCCCGGGGCTCGTAAAGCAAGACAGAAAAGCAATGCAATAATCCGAATCTGGAAGTACGAAACCGGGATTGTTGAATCCGACATTTGAGCCGCATCGGATAAGACAAGGCAATGATCGACCCGAAAGACGGCAAGCAACTTCAATAAAGATAAATAGACTGATTGATTGAAATGTTTGAGCAGAGTTGTTTCTTGGGGGCTATTTTCTTGCCCCGATCCAGGGAAGTACAGATGAAGGTGTCAAGATACCTCACACATGCCATCAGTAAAATGGGAAATTTATTTTATGTTTCACTTTTCAAGTTGTTGGAACACGGTAAACATCTATAATCACTGCATGCACGCGTCGTGTTGTTATATATTATAGAACAGTCAGCCTGAGACTATATGCATACTATTTTGTTAAAAATCCTCCTTTTTGTTATTACAAGCAAACTTAACTATTACGAAATTACGATATTAATTTCAATGTTAGCAAGCATTTAATTACTATTACAAACGTGAATCTCCATTGGGACGTGCTAATGAAACACTGTTATGATGCAATATTGATCAGAACAAAATGCCTACACGTAGATTTGAACTTCCAAATTTAATACAAATACATGACTGCTATCAAAATCAAGTTTCATGAAAATAGCCCATTATCTACAATCCGTCGGTAACCATTTGGCATTTCTCAATATTTTTTTTATTTTCTTGCCAAAAAAATAATCATTCCTGTGGTAGATAGGGAGTCAAATCTGACCCAAGGCAAATTGTTCTCATCAATGTTGGCCATGTATCACAGACTTATCTGGATTATTAAATGATCTACATTACGATAAACACGGACTTGCAGCGACCCTCTGACAGGGAAATCATGCATCTCAAAGAAGCAAGAATTGGAATTCATCGCGAATAGCGGAGAATTACCAACTGATAGCCCATCGTTGTGAGGGCAAACTGTGACAGGTTTAAGGACAAAGACGTAATTTGCGGCTGCCCGTGTTATTTGTGTAATCATTAAAGCACAGAGTAATCAATGCTCACTGCACAAGAAGGGTACTGCCAACCGCTGCATTGGTTTAGAAAATTGTCAATTTGTACACTTCAATTGCTTTCCCAGCTTTTATTTCACACCTCCGTGGAATGAAGTCATCGCGCAGGACACCGAAGAGTCGCTCGTAAAGTCTGAGTCAGTTTGCTGGAGCAATATTGACTTTGATTCTCGGTAAACTGACTAGCAGTGGTCGTGGTTTTGTTTTATTACTAGTTTACGCCCGAGTTGGATTGAGCTAAACGATGTTTAGAACTAGCGGAGTGAAGAGATTATGCCACATTTAACTGCTGAGTATGAAGTATCTGCACATAAAATTGTGTGTGGAAAGTCATTACCGTAAACGATTTGTTCGTCTTTTAAAGCATATATAATGTGAACGTAAACAATGATATATCTGATCCAGATGGGTTCATGGGCTCAAGAGCTAAGTGCTACGTTATGGTAAATTAGAACAGCCTCGTGCAACAGTCTGTCTGTAACATGGATTCTTAAACATTGTATTGTCTTCTCTGTGCAAGGGGGACTCTAGTTAACTGCAGGGGTCCCGTTCCACAAAACAATCGTAGCGCTGAGTAAGCCGTTTAGCTAAACTGGTCCCCTGTCCCATGGGGTCCCGTCCCATGTACGGTCCATGCCACTCGTGAGACAGCGGCTAGTTTGGTAAGCCGCTTGCAAGCCGTGTGCGTGTTTGAACGACCCCAGGTTAACATATGGGAGTTGCGATTCGTAGCCAGCCACGATCGGTCTGTGGAACTGGGCCCGTATTATCTAAACTTCTTAGTGAGAAAAGATATCTTCAATAATTAATATAAGCAGAAAACCAGTTAGGCATATTCTTAGTACTTACGAACTTCTTAGGACTTACGGAGTTTCGAGAATATAGGGCCCCAGGTTATCATTTCTCGAAGCTCTCATATCCACTATGATTCCACAGCGCTCTCGTAAGGGCACGATCCTCGTGTATAAGAGATCGCAACGATAGTCTGTATAGTCTCGTAGTAGACATGCATTGGAGCTTCGTGTAAAGATATCCTGGGCCCGTATTCTCGAAACTTCTTAGCCAAGAACTTCTTAGTGAGAAAAGATCTTCTCTAAAAGTATCATAAGCAGAAAACCAGTTAGGAAAATTCGTTATACTTACGAACTTCTTAGGACTTACGAAGTTTCGAGAATACGGACCCTGGTTCTAACACACTACGTATCATTAAACGCTTCCAAATTCCACAATGAACGTATTGGCACAAGAAGTAGTCCCTATTATTTTTGGTACTAGGTGAATAGTACCACTGTAGAACAGCCAATGCACCATAGCTAGTGATCATCTCTGCAGGACAGACGGTATGCTATGTGATCAGCTCAATGAACCGAACGTATCTCTCTGTTCTGTAGTTGCAGGCTTAGGGTGAAGTGTGCCGCTGACAGTATTACAAATGACAAGACGGAATTCCTGTTAATAACTATGGGTGATTCCAGGCATGCTCTTCTGCAGTCAACCTAATTCGTAATGCCAACGCTAAGTCAGCAACGTAGGTGTGAATTGGTCACGAGTTGACATAGCTTTCCCCTGGCGCAGGATAACCATTCTCTGTCATGTGTTGTGACAGCTCTGTAAACGTGTTCCTAATAGTTCACCTGTCTGTGAAATGGACAAAGACAGACCTATTTGTACTCGCATATGAATGCACGTTAATACCGTAGAGCAATGATCTCAGTAATGTATGCGTTCGCCTAGTTTACGTACAGACGTACGTGTTGCCCTGTTGTGTACTCATATAGTTTGCATCACTTGCTGATCATTGTTGATCGTGCATAGCAAACAATACAATTGTTCAAAGCGACTGGATATGATGTATATTTATTCATAGTTTATATTATATCCGTCTTCATGTGACTGAAGTTAGTTTAATAATACGCCTAAATTTAATATTATATGGCAAATATGACACCAATGCAATATAGTGCGTTCAATAGTGTAGTTTTACGTTTGTAATATTAGAGGACATATAGTCCAGTAAACGAAGGTCCAAAGTATCATTAAGGTTCGGGAAAATTGGTTCAAAGGGTTTCTCAACTGATTTAGGCTCAGTAATATGTGCTTTAACCAACATCAAAAATCTAATAAAATCTGTTCACTGCTAAGGTCCGAAAATCGGCAAAATCCAAAATGGCCGCTATACTGAATTGACTTCTCACATATCAGCTTGTAAGACTCCTAGAAGCCTAATTATGATGTCTAAACCTACATTGTATGGGTCAAACAATCCATTAGGGATAGGTATATATCAAGTGACCCAAATAACGCAAGCCAGCATTTTGATTTTCAAAATGGCCGCCAATAAAGTCGTTTTTCGTCATATTGTTTTGCTTATAGGGTAGATTTATGGTGTGCCATGCACCCCAAATCTATTCTAGAACCTCAC
>JAVCKZ010053749.1:0-17065 GCA_034780755.1 Lepetodrilus elevatus | reverse complement strand
AAGTGAATGTACTTTACAGTTATAGCTAAGAACTAGTCCAAAACAACCATAAATATCTGTGATATTATGCCTTTAATATTATTAACGTAATATGTTTAATAGAAATGTATAATATATTGGGTGGTGTTTTGGTTTGGACGTTCGATGTTCGTATCGCTCGGGAAGATCTTGTAAGATCTCTGACGGCGTAGGAGAGAACGAGTCTAGACCGGAACTCGTGTCCTCTCGCACTGGCTACGGTACAATACATCTTCCGTCTTTCCGGTTCGAACCAAAATTACTATTAACGCGTTCAACCGGTCAGCGCCCCATGGGCTTGCGAGATCACTGCTATTATAAACATGGTTTAATTAACGGATATTAATACAGAAACAAAAGACTTGAAAAGTAAAGTATTGATACAAAGCTGTAACAGAACGGAACAGAACAGAACAGAACAGAACAGAACAGAACAGAAGATAATGTTATTATAATATACTCACATGTTGTGACAACGATAACATAAGTAACACAGATTCTACAATAATGGCTTGTGAGTTGGTAAGTAAGGCTATACGTGGATAGTTGATAGAAAAGCCTCAAATCTGCCTAAATTAATACATAGCCTAATACATTGCAGAATTACTGCCAGAATATACTAGAATACCATCTACAAAGAAAGATCACGAAATGTATTTCACGAAATCACGAAATGTATTTCACGAAATGTATTTCACGAAATGTATTTCACGAAATGTATTTCACGAAATGTATTAGAATATTCGCTGGTACACTCGTGAGATAATTTTCCAAATGCATGGTATATTATAATGGGGATTATCTTGTCTGGCCGACAGTGTTAGAAATTACCGCTGGAAACTTACTGGCCCGAATAATGATACAAATAACAATTGTTTACAAAAATCTGGAATTTCTACTGGCCCTTAGGATACCTTTAGCATTGGGAGAAATGGCCGGGCCAGCGGGCCAGTGGTAATTTCGAACACTGCTGGCCGACCTTGTCATGTTTACACCAGCCATGTTGAATTTGTCCTGTGTGGATCAGCGATGATGAATTTGCCTGATCTGTACATCTACACGAATAAACGTGTCTGCGACGAGATGTTGAATTTTTCCGATGTCCACATGACAGGGGATAAGGATAAAATTGTCCTGTAAACATCAGCAAGGATGCATTTGCCTGATCTGTACTAGACTGTACATCTACACGAATAAACCTGTCTGCGACGAGCGGTTAAGTTTTCCCGATGTGTAGGCTACGTGACCGGAAATGAACATTCCTGATATGTGCATCTACAAGAATAAGCTTGTTTGCAACGAGAGGTTGAATTTTTCAGATGTCCATTTCCCACATAACCGAAGATGAGGGTAAAATTGTCCGTGTGCATATTAGCGAGGATGAACTGTACTTCTGTACTTCTAAAAGAATAAACTTCACTTGACTTTTTTTCCGACAAGTACATGACCGAGGATGAATTTGTCTGATCTGTGCATCACCGACATCGAGGATGACTTCGTCTGATGTGTACATTACAAATCGGGCACCGTTTCCGAGTCATGGAAGCCGGTGCTCGTAATAAAACGAACGTGAAAGTTACATCACGTAAAGATTGACATGTCGAATGTCGTGCCATTGAAACTCACCGACGACAACGTGTCATCTTCCTTCGCCGTCTCAAGAGAGACTACTTCCTTTTATCTCGAAATCAATTAACACTCAGCGTGTGTTTTGTCAGACACGAAGAAAAGAATCTTTCAATTTGTGCAAGGGTGGGCTTTCAGTGGCGAAAAATTCCAAAAGAAAATCCTTTACTCTTTTGCCACTCAACGGTCCATACCTTTCTCGGGTCGTAAATGTACGAGCTAAGTCAACTGAATGGAAGGACAGTAATGCGTTTCCTGGTCTGCCCGTTTGCTTCTTCGGGCATATTGTCGTCTTTAATGGAGGCAGAGAAGGCTGGCGAGCGGAGAATAGTAAAACGACAGGGGTTATGTGCATTTCATTTAAAAAGGAAATAACCTAAGTGAAAACGAAATGCACCCAGTAAGGTTACACGCGCGCTCAGAAGTCGTTCTGTATACCCCACTTCCGGTGAGTCGGGGCAAGAATGAGGACTTCCGTATTGCTCGAAATTACTTCCTCGGCTTAGAAGACGGGTAAGAAAATCACGTTAAGTCTGTCTTTGAGGACTCGTGCATGCGCTGAATACCTGCTAGTCTTCACCACGTAAAATTGTGAAAATTCGTTTTCCCAAGACATAGTTCCACACGAAATTTCCGCGCGGACGGGCGTGAAAGTCTCCCGTTCTAGTCTTCACAGTCGTCTTTATTAGATTTTCCCTGCGTCGGTCTAGCGGAAGTCTCGTAAAACTAGGAAATGGGTCCACTCGAACTCCCTGATCTTCATTTCTAAGATGGTACAAAAGGAAGTCGTGACGACATAGGACATCGGTGATATCACTTAACAACAGGATGGTCTTGGCATAAAAACCCGTCAGAGGAGATTCAATATTCTCAAAGTGATATATTTCACTATATTTAGGCGATCCATAATCTCCAACTCATGGACAGATTGAAATTCGACTCTCATCACGACACACGCATGTATAGGACATCTTATAACTATAGACCTACTACTAGTAGTGTATAATCTAAAGTACATTTCTCTTGAAAATATTTGTATTTAACCAAACGTAGAAATCATATTTGATTAGTATTGCTATTATTATTAATATTCTGTAAATATTAGTAGTATTATCATCATCATCAGCAGCAGCAGCAGCATCAGGAGCATCATTATCATCATCATCATCATCATCATCATCATCATCATCATCATCATCATCATTATTATTAATAATATTATTATATAGAAAGTTGCCTCTTTAAAACTATTGGCGTTTATAATGTATGTATTAATATTAAATTATAACTTTGTATTAGCGTTAAACTCGCGGTAACATATAGTTAATAATGTGTACACCTACAATAAATTAAACCACTTCTGTTTCTGACGAACAGCATTGTCCAATATATAGAAGAAGAAGAAGAAGAAGAAGAAGAAGAGGATATATATTATGCACGCACTGATATTTCCAATCAGGATTTTTTGTTTAAAAACACAGCGTGCCTCTACTGTCAATGTTTACATCGCCGGAGCGTGGATAATTGACACTTGCTTTGCTCATGATCATGCAACTTAATTCAATCTCTTTAATCCAGTTAAGAAGAAAGCATTTCAACATCTTTTCACAATGATCCGTGACGTGCGCTTCAGAATATTGCTGACAGAATTACGTTACTGTTAAACAAGGCGTGACCGATGTTTTGTGTTTGAACAGTCTTGTCACTTTTGTCAAGTGTCGAGATTGTTTCCGTTGATGGGTTCTTGACTGCTATTTTAAAAATATAACGATGTTCATTTCTAAAGGTGTGCAGTCACGCGTGAAATGTTGTGCGCTGGCCGCGTGTACGTTTGTGGAATACGCGTGCCGTCTGAAATCGCAAGAGGACGAATGGACAAGTTGACAAGTTTAGCATTCTACTTGAAGATTTATCATTATTTCAATCTACAAATTATGTAGTTTTATGAGCACGGACTCATAATAATTGGTGGTCTACAGACCTCACATGAATCGGAAATCGTGAATTACATTTGTAGGGCCTACCTAGTTCTTGATTCGTATAAAGCTAAACCTATTTCAGTTACTAGTATTATAAAATGTGCGAAATTATTAAATAATATATTTTAAATATAGCTGTCATAAATAGATGTGTACTGCAATGCAATGTTATTTTGGGCGTGAAAGACACTGAATAATAATAATAATAATAATAACTACTACTACTACTACTACTACTACTACTACTACTACTACTACTACTATACTATACTACTACTACTACTACTACTACTACTAATAATAATAATAATAATAAGTAAAATGATATAGCGCTAGTGCTCACAGCTCACTGCTCAAATAATTGGTACCGTCAATGGTTTGGCAGACCCATTCCATTTAAACATTGTTTGTATGACTACCAATATAAAACACATGGATATAATTATTTTGTATTTGGGGTCATTTAAATATTTCACATTCACTTACCTTCAGTAGTTTCACTTGTAAGCGTTTTTCATGTGAATTTGGAGAAAACGGATCATCTTCATAGTCAGACGACATCATATCCACTGACGTTTCCGACATGTCGTATCCGACAATGTTAACCGATTCTGTGTCAATTCATGTCTTCGAAGGTCGCATCCTTTTGCAAATCATCCAATCTGTACGCGAAAACTCACGTGTAAAGCTTTATACCTCGTTCGTTGACAAGTGTTCACTCTCTTATCAAAACAACACCGCTTTCTTTGACTTCTGGAATCTGTCCAATGGAATAAGGGTACCCGCACGAGCTCCCCGCTGATTAGTCGCCTCTGGATCGAATTGACCAATGAGCGCCCCGCTGGGAGTTACGTCACAGACCAATACCCGTATCGATCGGGAGGTTCCGTTCGTAGTGTAGCCGAAGTTAACGGTGTTCACTTAGTAGTGTTTTCACAATAAATTGATATGTGGGTAGGAGGTGTTTTCAATTCCAATTTCACTTGATAGGACTTAGTGCTCATTTTCCAGTTGACGGTAATTAATTATCTTGGCATCAATCTGGAATATGACAACATGTTTGCACAGATTCTTTATTGTGACTGTGTTATTTGTGTATCCGGGATTGTGTTGTTTTCAATACGACTTAACCATGTTAACGGGTGTCTGTTTCTTTTTAATTACGAGGCTATTCGAAATCCCAGGGTTGATCATCTATCATACCATGTTAATTCCGATTATTCTCATTACGACGGAATGATACAACATTACCTGTTGTATACCAGAAGAAAAGTTTACCTGTTGTATATGTAGGCCTAGAATATGTTGTTTTCTTTTTTCTTTTTTCTTATAAACAAAACGAAAACCAAATATTTAAACGAACAATATGTTTGATAGACACTATTTTGTCTACGGTTAATTTTTTAGGCCAATTATCTTTCAAGACAGAAAGAGCGAGAGAGAGAGAGAGAGAGAGAGCGAGCGAGAGAGAGAGAAAGCGCGAGAGAAGATAGAGAGAGAGAGAGAAAGAAGAAACATGAGAGAACAGAGTGAGATAAAGAAGTAGAAATAATATTATAGAGAAAGAGAGATTACATGTATATAAACAAAGCGAGATAGAGAGAAGAGAAATGCTGTGACAAAACGAACATATAAAGCTTATAAATGAAAAAAAACACAATGAGATTCTTTCCAAGATGTACGATTGGTACTGATCCTTCTACGAATGGTCAACACGTCTATACTGAAGAAGAACGTAGCATTGTCCGTTTTATTATCATACAATTCACTATTAGTCAACCCAGAAGACCACAAACATAAAACTGGACGTAAAACGTAATCTCCAAGCATCCCTTCTTATAGGTTTGACTTTCTTATAGATACAAAAGTTACGAACGTTCCCTTTTTATCGTTCGTAACGAGTCGCAGCTCGTTGCTAAATACCTAAATAGGGGTAATTCCCGTGTCGGTATCACAGATTTGGATCGCGTGTTCTGACCGCAAAACAATGTCATGAACCGATAAAGGAGATCTGTGCTTCTTTGACTTCCGGGCTCCGTCCAGCTGAGTTCCCCACTAAATCTGCTCTCATACTTTATAAGGTCTTCTTTCTTACGTAATGTTAAACAAAAGGAAAGTGTTGTCCGACAAGCTTTGTGAGAGTTAATAGTTTTAGGACTCGCCGTAAATCGCATTTTCTTGCCTAAAGCCAAGTGGATATCTTGTAAGGATATTGTAGATTTGGACGATAATATTTACTTTGTATGCCATGTGAACATGTCGAGACTTACTATATATATATACCACGTGTCTTCTGTGTTTATGTTGATACAGAACGCAAGAAAAGAATATATGATAGAACTATATATATAATATATAATAATAATAATAATAATAATAATAATAATAATATAATAATAATAATAATAATAATAATAATAATAATAATAATAATAATAATAATAATAATAATAATAATAATAATAATAACAATAATAAGTATTTCCGATTATTTTTGAAACTACGTTTGCAAGTAGCCGACACATTGTAATTAGAGACAAGTATATCAATATTGATACGTTGATACAAATTGGCATGTACTAGTATGTTAAAGGAAACTTTCTTGTATTCGACTAGTTATTGATGTTTTTGTAAACACTTGAATTATTGCCTCGAGGATATAATTACGGAAGTGTTCAGGACAACCTTGGCGAACACTTTAAGCCTATCCGTGCAGTGATGTCTTGCTATTATAATAGAGTGATAGCTCGTCTAATATCTATGTTGATAGTCATCGACTAATGCTAACGAACTAGTGAAAAACTAACAGTATGGAAAGTTTTGTACATACACATTCTATACGTTTGATAATAAAAATAAATGTTTTGTGTTTTGTTGTCTGCGTTATTGTTGATATACTTTTGGTTTGATTTTTTTTGGGAAAGTGTCTGTGTATTTGTTTGTGTGCGTGTGTGCGTGTGTGTGTGCGTGTGTGTGTGTGTGCGTGTGTGTGTGTGTATGTATGTGTGTGTATGTCCATGCGTGCTTGTATGTATGTATGCGTGCGTGAATGCGCGCCCGCATATATATGTAAAATTTGTCGCACAACACCTTTAAGATAGGCAAATAGGGCTTGCTGTCAAATGCTACAATACCTAATTTAGATAGATGTGTTTAACTATATTCAGACGGCGAGACGGGTATCTTAATGCGGGTGTACGAAGACGACATCCAGGTGAAAAACCACTGGGAGGCCATCTTGTACTGCGCCCTCGTCTACCCGGGGATGTCGTGCTCCAAGATGTGGTGGTCTCACGTCATCGACGTCGTGCATGACGTGGAGGAAAACCCGGAGGAACGCAGCCACACGTACCGCGTGAAGACAGAGCTCGTCACGTTCACTTCTAGACTGGAGATTCTGACGTTCAACGGCAACGTAACGGGGCCTTACACCTGCCAGGCCAAATGCGGAAGTGACGTGTACGCCGTGAGTTGCGACGTGCGCGACCACCCCAATGCCAGTGAGTACTTTTAACGTTGTCAACTTGTTATCAACTTTTATTTTCCATGTGACCACTCACAGTGGTATATGGTACATATGGCATGACATTGAATTAATGGGTGCTAACACAGAATTGTTTAAATACATAGGACAGGAATTTACTTAATTTAATCTTGACACGTGCTATACTTCTTAATATAAAGATGTTAATGTTGTAATGATCTGTGACAATGGTGACGGTATACACTGCGACTTTAAACAGAATTAATATTTATCTACGCACAAAGCGTCGAATTTTAAAATACCATACATTACATAACGTACGAAGTAGAGGGAAATTCGTGGTAGGACGGAGGTTGTGTTTGGGTAAGTTTCGAAAGTCACACACACACATGCTCGCGTATACACGCACGCGCGCGCGAACACGCACACACACACACACACACACACACACACTCTCTCTCTCTCTCTCTCTCACTCACACACACACACACACTCTCTCTCTCTCTCTCTCTCTCTCTCTCACACACACACACACACACACACACACACACACACACTCGTATCAATACTTACAGAAATACATGGCTATGAACAAATTAACAACATTAATAACATTCTTATGAGTTTAACACGGTATACTCCAAATAAAATTGACCTTGACAATACTTATACATTTCTGTTTACTTAATTTATTATCTTCCCAATACAGAAAAATGTCACTGTCAATATGCTGACATCCGTATGGTTATATTCAGGTATACTGTAGTAAAAAAGAAACGCAACGACGTAAATGCTATGGCCGTCAATTAAGCAGTTACGTACTACTATACAGGTGGAGTCTGGTTAATGCACTCCGGATCGTGGTATCGATGTCATGCTGTCCATACGTGTAGAAACCGGAAAGGTGACCGTGACGGCAAGCTCTTTATGTTTGAAACAAATGCCGAAGTGGTACAAAATACGTTCCATGAGTGTACTTGAAACCTATCTGTACGTGTATACATAGTTGCCATACTACACCATACCATACCCTCGCCCACACCTCCACCCCCACCGCCACCAACACAAACATACAATATACGACCATAATTAATTAGCCTATGTAATAAATCACAAATATGACCGCCTCATATTTGCTATTTTAGTCTATTATAGAAATGTAATAAATTATCTCTTGAAAAGTCAGTACCACTTCAGCATGGAATTCGGCAGGAAATCGGTTGGAATCATGTACGTTAGACACGTTTTCCGGAGAGTTCCACGAATACACATCTTATCCAGTATCAACACCATTCATATTATGTGATTGATAACCATGCATACATAAATAGTTTCACTGACTGTATAATGAATTGGTCTGTCGTGTCATCGTTGGTAATGGATTCGTTAACTTAACGGATAAACAACGTACAACAAACGCACTATGTTAACTGTGTATTCCTCTACTTTAACACAACACAATAGAACCAGGTTGCACCGCCATGGTTACTCTATTGTATTATTATTATTATTTTACACATTTATACAGCGCAAATATCTAGAATAACTGCTCAAATGCGCTTAGTACCCCGGTCAACGGATATGTGCACTCAATTCCTTCTCAACGCTCTAGGAAGTATGCAACCCAATCTGCCATTCAAGGCGCATCAAGGTTATCATTCACATGTCCATATCATCCTTCCGGGTACCCATTCTCTGCTGGGTGAATGCTTACACCTTTTAGATCTAACGTATATAGATCTATACAAAAGCGTTTTTAATATACTTTTTTAATTTGTATTTGTTTTCTTCATTTTTTGTTTTTAATGATTTGTGTATCTTCTAAAACTCTTCTTACTTACTTATTTATGTATTTAGTTTCTAATTTTCCTTTCTTTCCTTCTTTCTTTATCTGCATGCATGCTATTCAAAGTCGAATTAGTTATTTTTTTAAATAATTTCTAATTGTCAATTGGCCATTGGCAGCCATTGCAATTCAGAAAAAAACGCATACATATACTGTTCGGAACTACGAGGCGTCTGATTCACCTATATTTCAACCGTCTTCCCGATGGATTAATCGCATATAACCTTGTCGGGGAGCCAGATTGAGCTAGGAGCTCTAAAACCTAACGGACCGTGCTGTGTAGGGTCATTTTAATTGTTGGCCCTTGGCTCCCTTGTCCTCTACATCACTGGTTAAGTTCGGCGTCAACAAGGTTAATGTCCGGAGACATGTTTAAAGACAATATACTTGCACTTAATAATTACGCTCAAATGTAAATCAGCAATTATGTACATTCAATTGCACTCCCAAATACCCAAACTACAAGTTTGCAATAATTATGCGCCCAGTATTTGTTTTTCGGAAGACGAACATTTATTTTAATTTGATGTCTTTTAATAAAAATAAATTCGGAAGACGAACATTTATTTTTTTATTTTATTTTTTTTTATATTTTTTTTTCGGAAGACGAAACATAATATAAATATGCATACATTATTTAAATGTCAACATCCGTTTCAGACCATATAATTATATCTATATGTATACGTGACGATTCCAGCATCTCTGGTATGGGCCAACTATTACTGTCATTACAAACACTAAAGTCGTTGTGTTCGTATTGGCCCGCTGACATCAGGGACCAGACTACACAACGTGTCTGACAACTTCAAACATTCCTCGCCAATAAAAACCTACCCTTGAGTGTATTCTAGGTCGTGTTTCGCCCTCGGGAGACGTTGCGACTCATCATAAGAAAGCCTTAATCATAAATTATTTATATATATATTTAATATCGTGGCCTAGTTCTTTTTATCTTTCTTCATAATAAAAAAAAATGGGCCACCGTTTTCTGTGTTTACATGAGGGTATCAAAACGGCACGCATACGTAACCAATCGACTTTTGCATAATGAGGTAGATATTGTATTGTGAGATGAAATAACAAGGAAATCAATTGCAAGGATTTATACAAATATTATTTCTGGTATCCCATTGAAGGGTACCACGTTTGAATGTACTTTTAATACTGGTTATGCTAATGTATAATATATAATGATATCTTCCTTTCAGACTAAGCTACAGTGATATTAGCATTAACACAGAAGCTGACATTTACATCCAGACAGTGTCGTATTGTATGATAGTGTGTACACTTCCCCGTTTTCAAACCATGTACGCAATAACGTGTAATAATGCCATATATATGTAAACTAATGCAGTGTATCACTTCTTTTATTTCCAGACAGAAGCATACTTTGCTCGGAGAGAACGTTCAATGCCCGGAAGAAGATTGCGATCGCTAAACCGGAAGTTCCTCAGGAAGATCTCGCTGGAAATATCCAGGCTCCCCAGAGCGATGCGGTCGTGACTTTGTCGGTCGTCGGGGTGATCATGGGGGCCATCTTTATTACTGCGGTTCTAAGGTGGCTTACCAAAAGAATGAGGGTGAAGAAACACTACCAGCAAATCCTGCAGGAGATCTCACGACAGGAATCCCAGTCCCCTCCAGAATCTCCTCAAACACCCACAACACCCACCATCACCGCCACCCTTCTTTCACCACCCGTCTCCAACCCTCCACCCGTGATCAGAAACCTGGTACTTCCTTCAATGCATGAGTTCTTCTTCGGACCCGTGGCGTGTCTTCCGGATGAGGTCGTCTACCAGAGTCTTCCGGACGGTTCCCAGGTCGTGTTCATACCTCGAGGAAAGCTTCCAAGTTACGAGGCTGCTGTTCAGTCCAAGAAGGACGACGATTCAAGAGACTCAGGCGCTCCTTCGCCGACTTCCGGTTCGCCGTCTTCCGATTTGCCGCCTTCCCCGGCAGGCGCTTCTTGTACAAGTGGCTACGGGAGTAGCTGTTCCTCCGAGACAAGTCTCCCCCCTTGCTACAGCATAGGCCAAGAGAGATCTTTCAGCGAAAGGAGCAGCCCCTGTTCCACAGAGAACCGCCCGTGCACTGATCATGATGTCACGGAACCTCTGACAATTTGCTCAGAAGGGAACATCCCCAGGGCTAATGCCGCGATACGAATGCCAAATCGGACGGTGGAATATCCGCCACCAGAATACACCAGTTGAGATTCCCAAGGAACACTGATGTTGAGATTCACCAGTTGAGATTCCCAAGGAACACTGATGTTGAGATTCACCAGTTGAGATTCCCAAGGAACACTGATGTTGGTACATATGATCAAGAAAGGGTTGACGCCCATGATCGGCTAGCATCCGGAACATACCGGAGACTAAAGCAGGTATTGAGTGTGCCTCGATGATGCCTACGGGCAGAGTGTGCACGAGCTTTTACTCTGGGAAAAGGAGCTGACACGTTCTCGAGAAAACACATCTACAGATAGCTAGATATGGAAATGGAGTGCTCGTGTGACAGTCTGTTCTTTCATCAATCGGTACGGGATCACACAGACATAGTTGTGGCGTTTTATTTGCCGAAACCGGCTAGGTTTGGCGTGCCCCGTTTAAGGTACTTCCGGCACATTTCTAGCCGACTCGCCGGTATCTGGTGACGAGCGCAGTTCGGCTGGGTGAACGTCGTATTGCCTGGATTGTTTGATTTGCATGTATATGTACCGTGTGACATGTGCGTGCATCTTTCTGACAAATCGAGCAGCCCTAGTGCTCAACTGAAACCAATGCATATATGGACACCACGGATGGCGCAGATTCCCTGTTATTGTCGTAAACTGACAAGCGGTAGGCTATACTTAAAAGCTGGTTTGGGGGCTACTGTTTAACGTTCTGGCCCAGGAACGTGCGTAACATTTGCCATAGCCCTACTATACGAATAGTTAAGATTGTCGTACGATCGGCAGCACTAGTACTCTACGACTGTTTCGTAGTAGGTGCGTACCTTCAGGTCTTGGAAAGTGGCGGGTGTTTAACATCTATACTACATGTATAATTAATTACGTACGGTATCTGCTGAACAAGATGCAGTAAATGTACCACGTTTGAAGATTTCGGAAGGTACCTTGAATATTTAATATCGGCTGTTCTTATTGGAATCGCAGTTGGCCGTGAATGAAATCTTGCTTTTGAATCCATTTGATAGAAAACAGGAATCGAGATTACGAAACAATTTGAGTACGATTGTATGTCCAAGCTCAAATATAGTATAGAATCGTACTAAAAAAAGTGTCTTAATCTCGGAGACTAGTTTTGAAATCAGGTGTGCAATATGTTTTAAACATATTTATTATGATAACAATTTACATTAATTCCCTCCAATTTTAACTGGAAAAATGACATTCCAACAAATGTTCATTTTCAGGGAAATACATAATAATTATCAAGTTTATGTTTTAACTTGGCTGTTATCAATTTATGAATTATTGTACATATACATGTGAATGGAATATATTTATTTTAGCAATGTGTGTAGTGTTCCTTATAAATTAAATTGAAATATTGATAATATTGAAAAATACGGAAGCACTCGAGAAACTAAATACTAGCAAACACGCACAGTGTTCCAATAAACCTGCAACTCCTGGCTGGTACCAACAAATAATAATAGCCGACGATGGGAGCAAGGTGCAGATTCGAACTAGGTACCTCTGGCCTGCGATCCAACACACTGCAATATCACCATCTATTTCTGCAATGTGATCTAATACTGCTAGTCCAGGAGGGCTACCAATGTGTCTAAATCTGTACAGGGTTTTGGGACTTGCAATCCAGATACTAGTAATACGGATGCCAATTCCAAGACATCGTCCCGTTACAATGGCGCCCAACGTAGACTCCAGTTGTTCCAGGCGGGTTGATTATCTCACAGAGAATGTCCCAACAGCTTAAAAATTAATAGATTGGTGACTCGAGGTAGTCCATGAGGGCAAGCAAAATAATCCAAACACGAACCAATATTGATATTTTTGTTTGAAATTGTATTAACAATTGTAGAACATAAGTTAGAGAGTTGGTGGATGAAAAGAAAAGCAGTAATTATGCAAAAGAAAGAAACGTGCAAAATTCAGTAAAATTCAAGTTCAGTAAGACAAGGCACAATATACATGTATACACAATATTAACAGAACTTATCAAGCCCTAGGTAATTCATCATGGACTACTAATAATTGATTGCTGTAAACAGTAAACGGTAGATATTTAATAGATGGCTTAATTATGGTCGGCAGGGAACGTCAGAAAACTCCTGGCCTAAAAGGCAACAGTGGTATATTGGCACATTCATTGTTATCAGGCTGATTCGGACATCTTTTCAAAGCTGATTCGGACCTGTTTCCAAGGCTGATTCGGACCTGTTTCCAAGGCTGATTCGGACCAGTTTCCAAGGCTGACGGACCTGTTTCTAACTATGATTCTGACACATGCTATCTCTTATCTCTTTACCGTAGGATAATAATTAAGTCAGTGTTTTGATTTAACCAGGAAATATATCCAGCTTGGGAATGTAAATAAAATTGAAAGTTGATAATTAAAGCTGTTTTGAGTAGTGATGTTTACAAAAGAACACACATAATCGACTAAACACTATAATATACTACTCAAAGTTATATTATATTAAGGGTGGTATTATTATTTTCTACAAAAATGGTACGATCCTTAGCAAATTTTGAGTAGTATATTTGTACAAAAGACGGATATCCGTGAATTGTATTAACTCTGTACGTTGTGAATGCCAACCATTGTAAAACAGTCAGTTATTCTGCAGCGTACAACATGATATAAAATAAGCATTTGATGCAGACATAGAACTTCAAAACGCACTCACCATAATAATGATATAAATAACAAAACATGACATTTGTACTAGCCCGATGATACCTTCAACATTAAGATAAATGGACCGGGCTGCTGGGCGAGTGTCTAGTTCTATCTCTGTTAATTGATGGGTTACCAGGCACTCTCGTGGTAGGTATCTATAATAACACTTTAAATCGTAGATTGCATCGGGAAATCATGATAGATATAACAAAATATCAAATGAAAATAAAACAAAACAAAACAAAAAACAAGAACAATATTGCTTACATCTGCAATTTAGTGGATTGGTTGTCTGTATTACCTGTAATTTAGTGGATGGGTGTCCGTATTACCTGCAATAATTATCAAGTTGACAATCTCATTAACAGAATATACGAAACTGACGCTGAGATATCTGTACACTTACTAATTTTCCATAAAAGAATGTTAAAATGTTTACGAAGGATTTTAATTAGATTCTTCTTGGATCTAACAGAATTACTAACTGCTGATTCTATAGCGTACTATACAGAAGGATAACATAAGTAGAAATATCATACACATCGCCATTTTAATGGAAGGTCAACAATAGTATGTACTTCTTGGAAGGAAAATGAATTTTAATGGGTTGTTTGATTGCATCGGGTACTAGACATGCAGAGACAGATAAAACAACATAATAAGAACGGTCTAAACGACCATCTGAAATTTACAGGCGAGAACTAACTTGCAATAACTAACCAAACAGCACATCATGATGACTGTATCGTATTGAGCTCTAGCTAGATGAAGCTACAAGACCGAGAACACAAGAATAGCTACAACTTCAGAAACATCCTGGGTTCCGGTCACGTGGCTCAGCTATACTGCGCACACACTGTGTGCGCAGGATAGCGGAGCCACGTGACCGGAACCCAGGATGCTTCAGAAATGACACTGATGCTGAGCATCCGAAGGTGGAGGTGTGGGTTGAGGATGTTTGGGGGTTGATTTTGTTTTTGATTGGGGGTTTCGCTTTCGATATTATTTCACTTACTAGTAGTATATCAGGGGTTGCAAGTTTAGGACGGTAGGATACTTGCAACATCCATAAATATCATAGGTCTAAAAAAAATAATGACCAATGTTGCAGTCATCAATCTCATGGATGCACAGTCTATCTGATATTTCCCGCAGCGATGTTAAACTCCATATTAACTCACTCACTCGCTGTCTGATATTCACTGCCTATGTTGGCACAGTATAATCATTTTCAAAAATCAATGTTGGAATACATGAAAATAAAATGACAAAAGAGAACGATAAACACATGTCGCTACATATACAGTAGACCTCGCATATAACGGACTCATTGGGACCGGCTATTTCTGACCGTTATATGCGAAGTCAGTTATACCATAGCGTTAGATGGGACCTGGGACTTCAGATTCAGTCCGTTATATCCGAAGCCGGTATATCCGAGGTCTACTGTAGTACGTACTGTCAAGCTTATTATTAGCAGCTTGCACAATATATATTTATTTTAAAGTTATTATTTTTAACATTAGTATACTTGTAGTATTTGTGCAGGAGAATATTGCAATAGTGATACAATGGAGACCACACCAATATGACAGACCATGCTAAGAATATAATGCACACAATAAAATACATGTATTATTATTACTTAGTATTGGATTGTGTTGTTCCAATGATACATGAAATACATTTAAAAAATAATAATAAATACAATTTTAGAACGCCAGTCAACTACAAGGAGCTAAAATATTTAATTAGCCCGACGACTTGTTAAATTCAATGCAAATTCACAATAACTTTGTGATAAATGATACATAAAATACATTTAAAAAATAATAATAAATACAATTTTAGAACGTCAGTCAACCACAAAGATCTAAAATATATAATTAGCAAGACGACTTGTTAAATTCAATGCAAATTCACAATAACTTTGTAATGCATTGTAAAAATGTGGAATGACGAAAGTAAATAAGAATGAGCACAGATAACAATAACGGTATGATAACAGGTCAGTTGATGTCTACTAAATTGTCAAGATCATATTTGCATACAACATTATGGTAATATTTTGCGGTTATTCCATATATATATTCAGATTCTGGTAAGAATATTGTCTTTCCCTAACAAGCATGATTTCTTTTTTCCTCCAAATTTCTTCACTATACAAATTAAGAATATTTGTTTTCATAATTAATATACACTTATTTTCAGATTTCAAAGTCACTGTATCATGACACTAATGACAGTTTCATGTGCAGAATTCCCTCCCAATGTCCCATAAATCCGTTGTGTTCACAACAAAATGACCGACTGCAGCGTTTCTTTTGGTCAGTCTATTTTTAGAATGAAGTACTGTCGGATGATTTCTTGGCAATATGACATTGTATTATCATGAATAAATATTCTTTTTCCTCCATAGTAATTTTCAGTATATTTTTTTAACAAAGCACAGTTGAAATACATAGTGTTGTTTGCATTGGTAAGAGGCTACAATTGAATTGATATACAAGTATATAGTCTAGTATTTCTTAGTAACTACGTAGAACTTAAAAAAGAAAAATGTAATCCTATATGGAATTGCAGATTTTTTTTTCATAGTGTTTCTTAGATTGTAATATTATGTAGAGAAAAATAAATTAAAAAAATTAAAAGTAATATTTTATGCAAAGATGATCTTGCCATTTTAAGACTAAATTATGCTTTATCTATCAGAGTAATACAAGGGATGAGTCTACAACAGATGTCTGTAGTTAGGATTGATGTCCATCTTGCACTCAGCACATGGGAATTCCTTGGTCAGGAATGGGTCATACCTAGAACATTAAGGGGAGGTAATCAACATATAGCACCTAGGGAGACAGATAGAAATGGGCGGAAGGAAAAACAGAAACAAAACAGTGTTGGGATCTAGTTAGTTACCTACCAAAAATTGACAGCCAAGTTCCTTCCTTCCTTCACATTTGGGTAGGACTGTACTTCATGCCACCAGAAAGCAGGCATATACAGTACCTCCCCTTCCTCAATAGTACAACTCATAGGATGTGCGTCCGCAAATTTTGGAAAACGCTGAAAAATCCAGACAATTTTATTAACACAGATTTGTCTTTGCTTATACAGTAGACCTTGGATATATACCAACCTCGGATAAACCAGACCTCGCATATAACGGATTGAATCTGAAGTCCCAGGTCCCGTCTAACGCTAATTGCGGCATATGCGTATAACGGAC
>JAVCKZ010053748.1:0-31990 GCA_034780755.1 Lepetodrilus elevatus | reverse complement strand
TTTATTACGCTCAGGACTCGCTGCATAGTACCATACTGAAGTGTGAACGTAATTAAAGGTACCCCTGGGGTGCGAGGTGCACAGGTGCACCGGATAATACAAGAAATATACAATTCCAATCAGTTCTCTTGATGATGTTTCAGCTAGGAAAACAAACTGTGGGCATTGAGACCAGCCGCCGCTAGCTATAGGCGCAAAGTCGTTGGAACATGTACACTACACACACCTTAGGCGAAATCACCTCGTCTCAATTAATGAACGAACTTAATGACATAGGGCAATAGCGCATGACCATTAGAGAAAGGGAGCGAGAGAGAGAGAGAGAGAGAGAGAGAGAGAGAGAGAGAGAGAGAGAGAGAGAGGGGAGAGGGAGGGAGAGAGAGAGAGATGTTATTAAAGTATCACATATGTTTGAATAGTATTTAGCCTACTATTTCACAAATAATATTAACTTTGTTAACCTTAAAGTCTTAAAGTATATTCCATTTAATAATATAATTCATCAGAGACCATATCCTCTGAATATGCATGGTCTCTGACTTCATTAGATGTATTTTAGTATGTATACGTATTTCAGAGTGTACATAACGTACTAGTATTGTTCGTGAATGAATTAATTCCACTTCCCTGTGGTCACGTGATCGCAACAGAGCATACCATATCAAAATCCATTGACGGTACTGCTAAGAAATTCCCCTTATCATTAGCGCTTACATGTATATGACAATTAGATAAAGCAAGTTCATTTCCTCAAGAGAAATACGCTGGCAAGCCGCGAGCGACAACCAATGAGAGTTCGGCCCTCGTCCACGTGACTGTGAATAAACATCCTATGCGAGAGTGAGGTATTTTTAGCACACAGGTAGTAGTAGCGACAGCAAAAGGAAGGTATAATGACGACCAGCGGACTACAGTCAGCAAATGATTCTGGATCATGGCGGACTAAGTAAGCTTACCTGAGTGATCAGATTCGATCAGATACCCTTCCATCGACGCCCTACAACCCAGTAAAAGTCTTAACAGCCAGTCCGAAGTCGGCGACCCACACAGGTATTGTGTGGACATTGTTGTTGGAGTGATTCATTGATCAACTACAGCAGAAACAGTGACAAGCCCGCGACATACCTGGCCGAGATGTCGTTAAAGTGAGACGAGAACACAGTGTTACGATTATCTCAGGATTTTACAAAACAAGCGATACCCTTAAATTTCAAGATGAGTTTCTTCGGTTGGAGGAAGAACTTAAACATTTCCGAGGTGGACCCTTCGTTCAAGGTCCGTTACCTGGGAAATGTTCAAACGTCCATGATGAAGGGGGACGGATGTGTGGATAAGCCCGTCTCCATTATTTGGAACAACTACATGCGGAGCTCGCACCCTGGATTAGAGATGAAGCTCGTTGTTACGGGATCGGGACTGAAAGCGTACACTAAAGAGCAAGGTCTGACCGAGTACCGCGCTCACAGGATATCCTACTGCATAGCCCACCCGCATTACCCGCGCGTGTTCATCTGGGTGTACCGACACGAAGGGAAGAAGATGAAGATGGAGCTCCGATGTCACGCCGTGTTGTGTAAAACTGAACTCAAAGCCAAATCCATGGCGCTTTGTCTTCATGACAAGTTGTCCTTTGCTCTCAAAGAGTTCCAGAGGGACAAGGTAAGGAAACAGAACTCTAGACTGGTTCTCCAGAGAACCAACTCGCTTCCAAAAGCTGGATCCGTTCTTCCTCTAAGAAAGCAAATGCTCAGCACTGCTACGAACTTTAAGCCCCCGGTGTGTAAGTCCAACACGGCCCCCAAACTAGGAGCCATCACAGAGGACTTCGAAGAATGTGAAGAAGAGGACTTCTGTTGTGAGGACTTGACGGAGTGCGATGAGAACGAGAACTTGGAGAGTGCCAGTGAAATGGTGGCGGCGTTGACACTCCATTCGGACACTTCCTCTTTGAACACTCTCAATCCGGACTGTTTATCAGATCGCATCATCGACGTCGAGATCGGGAACGACATCGACGAGCTGAGGCAGAACGAGGAGATTAAGCTGTGCCACGGCAGCACGGACTCCGATGAGGAGAGTGCAGAGTCGGGGTTCCACGACCAGGAGCAAGACCCTCGGGAGGCCGAGGTGATGGGGGACGCGGAGGAGGTGTGTGAGGTCCCCTGTGGGGACGACCCTGAAGACGAGGATGTAGCCAGCATTACCAAGTTATAATATTGTCCAGGTATGAAATTTCGTGATCTTTAGATACTGGTGGTAGGCCTATATTCATGTATTGTGTTTACATTCAGTGTGTTTGGTATGTGCATTGTGTGTATCAGAACACACACAGCTGATACAGGAAGCACCATGACGATTTGACATTCTGGCTACCTCTCTTTTTATAACTAGGCTATATGTTCTTATGCTCTTCATTCTTTGTCTGTATCTGTTCCTATCGTCATGTATGGGTGAAAGAGTCCTGCTGTGACGTGCAACAATAATACACTCACTTACTTATCCCATTCCCATGATACGTAATCTATGCACAAAAAACACCTACACACACACACACACACACACACACACACACAAACACAGACACATATAGACACACTAGCTGCACACATACACACAGCCCGCAGCGACGTTAAACTCCATATTCACTCACTCACAAGCAGAGAGACAAACCTCCTGCATACACTCACAACCACTCAATCGTGGTCACGCAAAAAGTACATGTACAGATTTAAAATCTGCTAATTATAATGAACTCTTTAACACACAAGTACTTCCTTCAGGTATTCACGAGTGTCTTTAACAAACGGAAAAGTGCAGAAAGTGCTGTATGTATACATTACATGAAGTGTTCACTGAACCTGATCAATGCTCGGATCAACTATACCGGACACGACCTACCAACATGGTCCTTGTGTTTACTGGATTCATCCCGCGTGCAACAGCAGGATGCTGGCATTGCCACAATAGAACTAATAAAATATTGATACTTAATAAATCCGAGGGCGTATATTCTCCACAAGTCTGTATCGCCAATTGCCAATGGTAAACAGTATATAATATTCATACTTCGATGATGATGAATGGTACTGAAAATGAGCATTTATTATTGTTAGTAATTTTGAGTGTTGGAGAAACTTGAAAGTCCATGTCTTTCATCATGTCACCAAAGCTAATACTCTTGAGATCATGGAATGGTATACTAGCACGCTCTGGTTGAGACATTGAAAATGAGAACGTTAAGACGTTCTCATTTCAATGGCAATATCATGAATATAGGTAGACATACTATAACTGCTTTAGCATGTATAGTGTTGACTAGGGTGTGCATACATAGATATGCCATTTGCAAACATACCGGGTAGTAGGGAGATCGTTGTCTCTACTGTGTGCACCTCATGCTGAAGTAATCTTGTAAACTAGATCTCTATCCGATTAGTATAGATATTCACATGACGATAGAGGAATGTTAGCTGTACATGTATACCTACATGCCCTGCGTTCTATGGCTTACACAAATAACTGAAAGTGGTGCAATACAAATACTAGTACTTCCTAAATAACTACTCTGAAGTATATGTTTCTATATACTACTCAAAATTTGCTATGGATCACTATTAAGGGTGGTATTATATTAGGTTATATTTCAATATGGGATCATTGAATAATCTATTCCTACACAAATGGTACGATCCTTAGTAAATTTGGAGTAGTATATATTGTTTTTCATTTCAAATAATGGTGCGTCTTGTAACTCTTTTAAGGTTTCTTATAATTGCTTTTAGTTGTGGTTGTGGTTTCGGTTACCACGGTATTATTACATAAGTGATTCTTCTTCCTGGCCTTGACAGTCACTGTTACAGCAATAGAAGTGTTGTGACATAGGAGAGGAGAAAATTGGGTGTGATGAATTTCTCGGTGTCGCTGACCGGAGTTAGAACGTAATATACGGGCGTCCATGTGGAGTCGTCTATTTTTAATGAACAGGTGAATGGTGTTGTTTACTATCTTACAGCATGCCATACATACCCACCAGCGACATGCAGCTTGCTGACAATACCCTGTACAGTACAATGCAAACCTGTTTACTCTTATCAAAGAGGAAGACGGTATTAACAATACCCTGTACAATGCAAACCTGTTATGTTATCAAAGAGGAAGACGGTAATAAGTGTTAACACAGTTTAATGGTATTCATTCTTTAAACAATATATTTTATTTTATTTTAATATAAATATATATGGTTGAAGGGAACGTCTTGCATGCCAGTCAGTTTCTGATCATTTTGTCAAATATTCTATAAATATACTAAACCGTAATTAAATAAAGTTCAATAGATATACCAGAATAGTGTTGATTTTGTCAAATTGTCTACAAAAACAGTTAAATAAAGTTCAAGAGATCTACCAGAATAAAGATTGTTGATGGGTGTAAATATAAATCAGTATTTGCTATGAAAATACTAATTCGCAATTAAGTAAAGTTCAATAGATATACCAGAATAGTGTTAATTTTGTCAAATTGTCTACATAAACAGTTGAATAAAGTTCAAGAGATCTATACCAGAATAAATATTGTTGATGGGTGTAAATATAAATCCGTATGTGCTATGTTTCTTTAGACATTAATAAATCTCCTGTTTCATTTAAAACTTGAAACTGAAGATGCATCCGAATTATGATCAGTTAATGCCCGGTAATGAGATATTTACGTAATAGAAGCGACCGCTGTGTGACCAGTGTCCCGCACATTGTGTGGTATTTGCCAGCACCAGGCCTAAGTTTATACACACACCCTTATCGCTGGCCACCAAGCAAATACTGTCGACATGCCGTGTTTGGACGCTGAGCAAATACACGCGATCCTTGAAGTTTCTTATCCACGCCCGAATCCGTATCAAAGGGAGACAACTGCTCTCAGTAGTGCGTTTTGTCATTATGAGATAATATTTGTACCCGGATGTTGTGTCTGAAGACACATTATGATTGTGTTATGAGAAATGCCGTCATTCGTTGTCACTATGGAAATTCTGGTACTATATTTCAAAAAGAATTTAACAATCATGTCCATGAATACCATATGCTGTTTGAAATATGTTTTTTAAATAAAAATATGTTCAAACAATATTTCAAACAGCATGGGCATGATTATTAAATATGGACTTCCGATTGGGCCGAGCATAGCCCGGTTTCGGATCATTCTAACAGAAAAGTGCATCCTCTAATACAAGGATCCAGTGTCTTATTGTATACGCCACTGAAGTAGTCTGCAGTATTCAGAGGGACCATTCAGAGCAATAATTGGTAGCCTCAGGTGTAATCATGTGTTTCTAAAGAAGACGTTCACTGAGATGACAGCTGATTACATCAGCTGCTTTTGTGCATTAAAAGTTTCAAGTTAGCTATGAATAAGTGGGGTGTTATGCATTCTCCTTGGCTGCCACCTTAAATATGGTTATAAGGTTATAGACTCCGCCTCCGCGTTTTATGTAGGCTTATTTATAATTATAATGGGATGTTACATGTATGTCATTTCGCCCCTGTATGTTGCGCCCCGAGTCATTACGCCCCGGTCATTAGGAGTTTCAGCAAATTGAAACAGTACAACATAGTATTTCATCATATTCTTCGTTATGCACCAAAATGATATACTTGAGATGCATTACATAATACTGGTATGTGATTGATTGGAGGTGAAACGTTCCTCCGTAAAAGTGCATCGGTGGGGGCTGGGGCGCAATGTGCAGGGGGTGAAACGTCTGCCACCCTTCATAATGTAACGAATGAAGTACTGATCATGCAGCAAACTTTGATATTAATTTTCTGTCGACGTTATTGGCATGCTTTACCAACTCTTGAGTAAGCATGGTAAATATAAGTAGGTTTAATTAAGTCATTGCTCGCATTTACACGTTCAATTTCAATAACCTCTGATTTAATGGAGACGATAAATAGCTTCCGTACTTGTTGTATACAGAAAATAGTAATATTCTTTCATGTTAATCTGTTTAAATTTTTAAATTTTGACTGACCTAATATTTTTGTAGACATAATTAATCGCATGCCCTATATGTGTTTATCTTGCAATCGCAAATCCCATTGAAAAGATTACTCATTGATATTGCTTGCAACACATAGATATATTGTTGATAGAAGTAATCGAAGCCTTCACAAACACTCTTGCGTGCCTAATATCAGATTAAAATTGGAATACAATACTCGCCATACGGTAACCGAAATATTACCACGCCATACGAAACCCAATGATTTTAATTTGCTAACTTGTAATAATCGATTATAGTCTTCTGCTGGGTTTCTCTACCAGATCACCATGGGATTTGATGACAATATATCTTGCCATTTAATAAATAGGCCTGTTCCAGTGCCATATGTTTTAATGAACCAATGATAACACACAGACAAGTGTTTCTATATTAACACCTGTTCCAGATGTACGTGTGCGTGTGTGCGTGCGTATGAGCGTGTCTGGTGCTATCTGGTGATATCACAGTCTGTATTGGTTGAGATAACAGTAAACATGCGCAGTATGACGCATCGATAGCCATATTGATCTCCATCCTTCGTGCACAATTCGAGTATTATTATTATGGACAATCGTATTTCCAGACAAATATTCGTGATTTTGAACGAATAGAATTGTAGATAAACACACTTTAGTAATCAAAATAGTTGCTCTATTGCCTTCTAATGTGAACGGGTGCAACTGTGCTCGAATGTGTCGGTGGAAATAAAGAGGGAATCGGTGTAGCCCGGATGTCTATCCATCAGTCACGTGATCCGTGTATCATCCCGATGTTAGCCAACCATCCTTTAAATCGAAGGCCTGTTGAAGAAATAGCTTGTTGCAATAAAAGTTGTACTCGTCGGATTATTTGTGCACCATTCGCTAAGTCAACTGACCGGAATCCGCCGCAGTGCGCGCTCACTAGCATAGCAGCCACCCCGTTAAGCCGACCTACATAGTCTAGGTCCCAGAATGAAAAATGAAAATGAAAAATCTGAAACAAAACATTCGTAGAAAGATGCGGAATCTGTATACATAGTCACGTGAACGTTGGACCGTTTCTGATCAGACTGATGACAGTTTTCAGTAGAGGGCCTTCTACAGGTTCAAGCGGGTGGTTATAAAACGGCAAAGTGAAAGTACTGAATTACGACCTTTGGCCTTGATATCTCACGGCTCTTATGTTTGGCTTCCGTGTTATAACCCCTGACCCGGAAATAGATTTAGATCAATAGGCTTAGCACTCCAGTACCAACTTGATAATGCTCATGGTTGTTTTTCTGTCACATCATTGACATCAATGTGATCAGTGTCGGAGGAATCAAGGAAAACACCGTGTTTACCAGAGTTAATAAGTTCAGGCAAATATTATATGAGGATATGACGTCAACGATTTAATTAAGATCATTAGTATATCCAATGCTAATAACGGCAGTATGGCTGCAGCATGGTACCGCCGTACCGGTAACAACTCTTCATGTTGATCCGCTGGCCGATGTTAATGATACAACTATCCAGAATTGAAATAGCATGGAGTGATAGACAATTGATTTGTTGACGGAGGAAACCATTTGGATGATGGTCTTGTTTTGGGTGCGGGTACATTGCAATTTGGGTCGATTATTACAATATTCAGGATGCTACAAAACAGTTACTACCATTGTTTTCGATATCTGCATAGAAATACAACGACTTTCTCCGTGGAAATTGATCTGAGCTAATTAAACCGGGACAGTAGTTAATGTTGAAAGTCTGAGAAATACGATAGTGTAGAAGGTGAACACTACAAAGGTTTAGTGGACGAATTGGTGAATCGAAGACATGGACATGAATTCATGGGGCAAAGTCTAGTTGGTTTTCTGAAGTGTTAGCGCTGACATTGACAACGAATTCTTTAGCACGATGTCTACCGACCAGATATACTAGGTCAATCGACTCAATACCAAAGGGTAAATGTCATTGCATCTTCTTTCTATAAATTGCATCACAGCCTGTGAAGACTGCATGTGTTGTTCAACATAGCGATCGTTAACGACACTGTGAAGACTTATACCGGCGAGCACTACCTTCCTGTACACGCATCTTGACACACCTGCAGGGTATCGTTTCTAGAAGCTCTCATATCAACCAAGACCATAACGCTCTCGTAAATGCCCGATCACCATGTACTAGAGATGGCTACGAGAGTCTTTGCGGTCTATGAGTGGATATGAGAGCTTCGAGAAACGAGACCAAGCCCAAAACGGCGTAAAGTTCTGCGAGATAGCTGTAACTCCAACGTTAGCAATGATGTAGACCCTGGCTAAGGATGGAGTTACGGTCACTCCAGGGTAAAGCATATTCGTACAGGATCTCCCATATCATGTATAGACACCGTGTCGAGTTGACTTGTCGACCTCTCCCTTCCACTGAACCGTGTCGAGTCAGGTGCGAGATGCGATAGGAATCGCATCGCTTATCAGGACAAGCATTCAACTGTTAATGGCATTGTAGCAAATCTACAGAATTCACAATTGTACACTGACCTGAATCAAGCCATAAAGGAAAAGTTATTTCCCATTGAAATTTCTTTTACTGTTCTCACATTCTATTTTGGATTCGACATTCTGTTTCGAACAGCAGAGTTCAATTTGTATTAACAATAGCTTCTACGTTGATAGTTAATAAAACAGATATGTCATTTTTACCATTTACTGGTGAGCTGCTGTGACATTCAACATTTCCACAATTCCGGTTTATACATATTCCGGCTCTGTGGCGAACGTCGTAACTGTTTTATTTAACCGGTGATATTGTCCTCAGAATGTATACTAGAACATTTGGATAGGTCAACTTGGAAATAAACTTCAATGTTTATTGACAGACCCTGAGTGCTTGTATAGGAAACACAAAAGGCACTCGCATCATAAATATTTCAAGGAAGTTAAAATATGCAAGATTGACTTTGCCTCGACATTGAATGAGGGCGTACAGCGGAGCAATCCCTAGATCGTTACGGTAACTGTATTTATACGTGTCTTATGAAATGCCCTTAAAATCGCCTTACCTTCATATTTCAAGACGATAAAATTCTGAAATAGATTTTACAATGTTCCCTCGTTGCCATGACTGATGTTAATTATAATACAAGTCGGAGTAATAAAGTATGGAATATGGTCGTATATGTTACATGGTCGTATATGTTACATGGCCGTATAGACTATATGATAGGATATGTTACAGCGTGGTATTGGAATGGCTTGGTATGTCTGACCTGTTAACACAAACATTGTGAAGCATTTTAGTATCTTCACTCGACCCTGGATCGTAACGGTTGTCCCATCGATAACTTTCTTCCAAGCATTTTAAGAAACTCGACTGGCGATTTTGAAAGCAACATGTAGCGTTGATATCTGCATGTTGGTGCGATGTTCATTGTTAATAGGCATGTTTTAAAAGAATGAAAGTGTGCGTTGTTTGGTTGTTTGTTTTGGCGTGATTGTCTCTTTCCTTTGGTCATGCAAACTCGGAACCAATGTTCTACCGGATGTTCAAAATATACGACAATTACTACTTCCTTCCGTGCATAAACTATATTTATTAATAGTAATTTACATATCTCCATAGAGTATAGATACAAGGACACAAGTCTATCATTCAACTCGCTCAATGAGCATTGGATAACGAGCTCGTGCCTGTCGTCAACAAGAAGGAGACTCAACCGGAAATGGCACCATTAGCAGGCAGAGTAGTCCCCGAGGTGGCAGTCAGCGGGTTGTATTCCCCTGTCGACAAATAATTATCCCGCATAATATCTGACTCAACTTTCCTTGGGCTGTCACCTTGGCGAACTAAGTATGTGTAATCTTGATTATTAATTATTCAGATGATAACTTGATGTAGGTGTTCGCTGCATCTAACAACGGCGCGATATTGTGATTTTTGATAACGCATTACTATTGAATTACCGTTGATAATGTATTGGTACGTAAATGTCAATTCCATTACGATAATCTACATCGTGAGCTGTTTTCGAATATTAATTCTTGTAGTAGGTTATGTGATCTTTTAAACTGAATTCTAAGCAAACGCGTGTGTGGTTGGTCCATTTAGGCATACGTGCCTAAATTACATTACTGTACTCTGGGGAAACACTAAACATGAGAAGTTGAGCTGCCTGTTCATAAGATTCCTTGCTCTAGATATGACAACGTTGACTGGTTTCTGTCTGTTGATTTTGCATATAGAGCGTAATACTAAAAGCTAGTAGACCTCGCAAGCGCTCGCATACTGAACATGTCTCGGTCCTACAGCGGTGTCTCGTCATCCTGGAGGTCCTTGGATTGTGTGTGCTCGGTGTTGCAGCAGATTGTACAATGATGATTGTCGACACGGTGCAACAGTGTACAATGATGATTGTCGACACGGTGCAAGACAACTATCCAGTACACAGACTTGATGAATGGGAGCAGCAATTACAACAAACGAACAAACTTTTTGAAGTGTCTGAAAGATAAAACCATATTGTTTCTATTGTGCAAGCATGAGATAGACATCAAGTATGTCTGCAGTGTTGCATGTTCATAGACAGTTGTAGTATGCATTACGAGTATCTGTCTTAAAGGCATGCAAACACTGTGTGTTGATATATTTAATGGTCAAATCTATTTTACTTGAACAAATCAAAAACTATTTAAAAGTATTTTAAAATATTGAAAACCAAAATGTAGTTTGTCAATGTGCTTATGTAGACAAGTTAAACGTACATACTTTCAGGTAAAATACATTTGACCATGAAACACAATATATGTCAACAAACAGTGAGTGTATGCCTTTAAATTGTTATTCAGTAAATGGCATATGCATGCCAGCAAGTCTATTCCAGTTGTTTTTGCAGGGTAATTAATGGTGTGCGAGAAAGGGATCATGTCTGCTAATGGTGTGACTGACCACAGTCCAATGTCCGGGGGATGACCGTCAATTAAGGGGGACCTGTTTTCTTCGCGTGCCCCCACCGCCTGGGGGTGGGTGGGTACTCTCCGTTCTTGTCTGTTGGATGAGTGATGGAGTTTAACGTCGCTGCGGGAATCATTCACCCATTTCCGACCAGCTTGCCAGTGGACAAATGACTCTAGTACCAATAGTGTGCATGGTGTAGCTTGTACAAAGACGCGTGTTATAGCGGGGCGGTAATCCAAGCTAGAACCGAGTTAAATATTCATATGCAGCAGTTACTGCACGTCCTTGAGATGTCTTGCAACAGTCAAAGGACATCTGTGTCCGGACGAGTAGTTTTTTTAACAGCTGCATAGTCATCCTCGAGATATTGACTCGGTTAACTGTTCTTTCATACGCTATTTGTGATGTATGTTTAAGAAAGCCCTGGACCTTTTGTTTAAGATGATGCTGTATACACTTTCTAATAATAATACAAATAATAATAATGTGAACATTAATTTATATTGCGCCAAATCCATGCTTCAGAAGCATGCTCATAGCGCTACATCGTTGAGGTATCGTGTTCTCAAATAAAAACGAATCGCATGGCATGACGGTTCTATACATAATCTTGCAGTTTTGCTTGCATCGGTCTCGTTCAATTGTCTATGACGCCTCCTATCCTTGACTCGGACGGTCATCAATGACAGATGTCAGTACTTCCTGTCAGTCTTGGGGAGACGGGGAAAGTCTCTAAGAGCGCATTAATACTCTTGATGACGACGTTTCCGGTGAGCGTGGCTGGCCCGCCCCGAGTTGGCATGTCATCGGAGGACGTAAAGTAATAGACGGCTACCTCGACATAAACCCGGAAACGTCCACTGACGGCCACTGCTGTAGATTTATGTGAAATAACGCCGACTCCTCTCAGGTTGCTGGTCAGGGACATGTATCAGCGGGCCCAGTAGGAAGCATATATCTGAAGATACGTTCTTCTCCCCCATGCATATGAATTCATCATTGTCGTATACTAAAATAAACCGCGTTGATGTATGGTAGTACCTTTTTTAGTTCTGGACATGTTGCGCTAGGCTTGTCAAATGTGAGTTTCCATGTAGACTGTTTATTCATGGAGTGTCTTCATTTAACATGTAGTGGACTATTTTTTAATTTGGGTGGTGAATGCTTTCTGGAAGAGTTTGGTGTGCACTGATTGATACCATTGGAGGACGTTTTCTATATTTGCATGTCATCAATTAGCTTTAAATTTACATAGTTTAAACATAAGTAATGCTACTTGTTTGATTATACAGTTTGTTTTCCAGAAAGGATGCTACCACTAAAGCTTCGGGAAAGAACTAAGTGTTCATTAACGTGTTTTTTTATCTTTTAATACGATTTAATACATTATCATCCTTGGTCTGTCAGTATCATCCTTGGTCTGTCAGTATCAGCTTGTGCCCGCAACTTTTCTACAACATTCATGTCATTAATATTGCGGTTTTCCTCCTGCCCCCAAACTGGCAAACATTGATAGAAGTAAAAGCATCTTGAAAGCGGCTCCAAACACCAGTTTTTTTAACAAACGAATATGATTGATTCGAAGAAAGTAATACTTATAGTCAATGATGGGTTTCCTTTAGCTGAGGTCAAGCATTCCTGGGCAGTATAGGCGTTCCTTGTGTATGTCCTTCACGGGTTACTACCTGGGTTTCTACTTTACATGCGGAAACGCAGTAGCTGAAAGTATAGGCGAGTTGCCGCCGCCCGGATGTGAACACCCATTGATGGATGCAGATATGTCTGGGCGTGCATTAGGCATCGTGTGATCAGAACCTGTTCAAGGATATCACGGTGTTTACAAATTAATATTTAAAACCAATCTGTAGAATAATAAAGCATTTCTCCCCATTATGCAGGTGAATTCGAGCAGTGTATTGTTATGGCGTATTGGTAGTTTGTGTTTATGAGAAGTTTGCATTGCTGTGGTGACATTTCTTTGATATTAATGCACATAATGCGGACGGTTCGACTCGAGTGTTGATCAAGCTCGTGTTGCAGAACGGGGTTAAGCTAAGGTGAGATAGAATGGGCACCTGTGGGTATTCCAGTATTAATGGAAAGTACTTTGATCACACCCTATAGTAATGATAATACCTGTACCGTCTGGACATGGAATTAGCATTAGATCGGCATTGGATGCCATAAGAGGTGATAGGGCACAAATGCCAATACATGGACAGTGTACTTTTATTCTTGTTATCTATGGTCTTTGCTCTCTCGCTCTATCTCTCTCGCTCTCGCTCTCTCTCTCGCGCTCTCTCTCTATCTCTATCTCTATATCTCTCTCTCCCTCCCTGCTCCTATGTCAAAGTTCAAGCACACGGTAAAGAGAATATATAGAACATATATATGTTGTCATATGTGAGAGTTGCTTCACTCTGCTTTTGTTTACTTTAGCATTCATCTACAATTACATACGGTGGTGACACTTTAACGGCGTGGTCCTCAACAGATAGTGTGTTTGATGTGGGGAAGTGTCACTTTAATTACATATGTGTACATGTCCTTCGACATATGCGTTTCGCAGGGGAACATGTAGTTGTAAATGTCTGCGAGACAATTAATCAGGGTGTGTGCCTGTAATTTGTCAACACCAAAACGAAAGGCTTTCAATATAGTCGGAAGAAATCTCATTAAGAAACGTAATAGATGTCTAGCCAGGTAAAAGGGTCGTATTAATGTCATATTGACATTATTGTTTATAATGTAATATCATTTTTTTTCCTAGAGAATTTATGCGTTTGTCCATACATAGTATGCGTAGGTGTACTAGACGTCTTAGATTACCATATGCGTGTACATTTCAAAGCAGTTTCCTACTTTGTCCATATGTTTACAGTAGTCTTTTTCGAGCGTGTACGATATTCTTGTATTTATATATCCACAAGTACACGTGTGTAGGCGTACTACCTTCCAACTATAGATGTGCTAGATGTCCATATGTGTGGGACATTTCAAGGCAGTTTCTACATTTCTTCTCAAATATCTTTCTTTTCTTTTTCTTTTCTTTTTTTTTGCAAACGTTTATGCTATCATTGTAATTATAACCACAAGTACATTATCAGCTGATTATGCTTAGGTGTATTACCTTCCAACTAGACGTCCTAGGTTACCATGTGTAGACATTTCAAGGCCGTACCTACGTTTTCCACAATTATCTTTCAAGTATGTTTTTGCAAATGTCATGTAGGTCAGTAGTGTATTTATCCTCTAGGCTAGTCTTCTGTAGGTCAGTAGTGTATTTATCCTCTAGTCTAGTCTTCTGTAGGCTTAATGCTGAAAGTGTTAACTTAGTGATGTTTTATTCAACATTAGAATTCAAGTGCGTAGTAGCTCTAATAGTTTAAGGTTCCATACACCCTCACTGCATTATATTTAAAGTTCGGTCTAGGAAATGTATTTTATAATTAATGTTAATGCTCGTTTAACTTCTTGAGAATCGAACTCGGACCTCTAGGCTTGTGGTCTGACACTATTTTTCATACTTAACACGCCGTGATATAAGTGAAATAATCTTGAAATAATATTGAAAGCGGCTCTAAACCGCAATTTAAAAAAAAAGGTTTCGTATATATGCCCTCTGCCAATCCCCAATGAATGCGTCAATTTTCACACAATTTGTACTGAGATGTGAGGGTAAATAGTCTACTGGATGAGTAATAGTCATATATAAATGTGTGTGTGCAACGGAGTGTTACCATATATGAACACCTGCCATTACAACCTAGATATGATCCGCTTGGCCAACTTCCAATATGCATAGGAATGTATGTTTTGAAAAGATAAAGTTATGTTCTCTCTGGTAGCATTTGAGGTGTACATTATTCATCTATTGTCCAATAGCTATGTTTGATGTCTCCATTATATGTCTGTACGTGTTAGCTTCCTCTTCCTACTTAAACTTGATCATGAACAGAGAACGTGTTTCTTGAGTAGGTATGTGTTCACCCAGCAGAGAGTGGGTACCAGGAAGGATGACGTCATGGACATGTGAATTAATTGTATGTAAGATGCAATTGTGTATATGATTCAAAGAAAGATAATATTGAATATCAAATTATGGTGTTATTGTAAAGGTGAACGCGTACTGGACAAGCCCAAAGGTGGTAATCTAACACTACTGTTTTCTCTACAATAAGGCAGTAACCCTTAAGCATTAAGTTCACTTCCCTTCCAATGGCGGCCTTGTCGCGTTTCAGCAACATCCCTATAGAGATATCGTCCCACATGAACATCGTCCTCACACCGCCAGACTCGCGGGGAAGTAGTTGGATGTTTTCATAGATCCCGGTCAAGCAAACAAGACGTCTTCTTTGACCCGAATTCTCTAAACCGGAAGTACCTCGTTCGAACATCTTGCTTTGTGGGACCACAGTAGCAGGTGTAGGGGCCTCCTTTGGGTTATATAATTTAGTAACGCAGAACACGTATATAGATGGAGATAATGATGGGTGACGAAACGGGAAAGTTTGTTCTTGCTGTGCACGGATTGTAAATAGCGGCTATTTTCGTTTGGATGTAATATTGACAGTCTGTTTTGTGTATTCTCATTTTAAACAAGTATTTTACCGTGAAGTGTGTATTTAGAACACAGCACACAAAACACAGGACTAATGGTGCGCTTATAGATGTATGTATACACTCATGCAGCTTAAGTGTATATTGGTTTGTGCATTAGACAGTAATAGCCGTCTTATCTTGTATTCTCATATCACTTTTACATATCGAACGTCTTAATCGACAATGTAAACATTCTTTCGAGCATACTTTACAAGCAGACGTGATTATTACACGCAATTATTCTACTATAGACGGGCCTTTCAATGTAACGGCTGTATAAATGCAATTTCGGCTGGAATATCATGTGCACCGGCTGGAAAATAAGGGTTACCGGCAGGAAATATATAACCTCGAAGGCGTTCAACTGGAAGAATGTATAATGGCGTTCAATAGTCGAGCATTTCAGAATGTTTGCTATTATTACATCACACACTCAGACTGGAACATGTAATTAACATTAAATGTCTCATAACATACAGTACTATTCAGTTAATACTGTAATTTAGTGTAAATCAATAAAAATCGAATCGACATGAAAACAACCACCTTGTTGCACTAAGGCGCTTGAATAATCGGCGTCCACCGGGCACTTAGTGTGTTAGAAGTCAACAACGTGGTATATAGAGCTTAGCGTTAGAATGTCGAATAAAAACAACCGTCTATGCGGTACCGAAAACAGCCGAGACTTGGCCATAACATTAGCCTGACCGTGGTTTATTATGATCTGGGTTAGGACGTTGCTTGTCAAGTAAAAATAAGTCCAGTTTAGATGTCTGTGCGGTGCCGAAAATAACCTGGAAGACAGACTCTGACCACGGTTAAATAATTATCTTGGCTAGGACTTTTGAGTGTCGCATAAAAATAACCAGTTTAGGCGTCCATGCGGCACCGTATAGACACTGACCAGTGGTGTAGTATTTATCTGGGTTACAGGCCTATGGGTCACATAGCTACGCCGTGTTATCTTTCGTCTATGGATGTCGGTGGTCGCCGTCGTATTCAACTTGCTTGGTCCACATTGCTCGGGTTAAACACCTCGTCGCCACCAGTGTTGATTCTCTAAGAATACCCCAGCGACACGTTCCATGCCCAAGTACAGAAGGGGAGTAGGTTATGGGATAAGAAACTGTAGATGGACGAGAATCTTTACTTTTTAGTGCGCAGTTATATTACACCTTATCGTCATATAGTCTCCGGTAATAAGGCGATATCTTCTGAATGCCCACATCGATTCATGGTTAAGTGAAATGTGTTGTACGGATAATATCATTGATTTGTAGCATATGATCAACACAATGCACACTATATTTTTCAATTATGTTATCTACTTTGATACTAGCTACCCGACAAGGGGCCTGTTCGTGGAGAAAGGTTTGATGATCCAGAAATAATGAAATGTTACCTTCTTCACGAAGGCGGCTTAACGATGTCGTTACATATACGACGGCTTCGGGAACATGGCCCCCGGGCAATTTCGCGAAGCTCTGCTAAATAGCCCTCTATATATATATATAAATATACGAATAACAAGGCTAAATCTTGACACGGATGCAGTCAAACAAAGCAAAGGTAACTCCCCTCTTGGTGTCAGAAGTATTGGTCTTCAATGTTTACTTATCATCAGAAGTATTTACGAGTCGCTGTCACTATAGGAGTGCTTACTTTTCAGTCAACTGTGCCAATATTTCACGTTATCACAGTGTCACGGTAGCCTACTGAAAATCTCGTATTTAGCTATAGTATCTAGTTGCTCGTTACGAGGTTTCTTTGGTATCTTTATTGATACGAGTTTATGAATTGATGGGTGGAATGGTTCTAACATTTCAAGATACTGTTACGCACTACTCATTAAATGAATACGGAATGAAGTTAAGAAAAAAATCTGACTGGAAGCTGCTCCTTGACAACAAACGTGGGTTATACTAGTCGTGTTACCCCCAAACCATGTTGACAAGGCCGAACTCGTGTTGGCTGACAACTACTTAGTGTTATTGCTTAGAACAGAAGGGTATTGGTGTCTGCAAGGTTCAGTCACACATGTTGACGATCGCTTAATAATATAAGAAGTCTGGGATGTAAACACTTGTTAATAGAATATATCAATGCCAAGATTAGTATATGCTGAGAATACATCAATGCCAAGATTAGTATATGCTGAGAATACATCAATGCCACTAGTATATGCTGAGTATCATTGTCATGTTTTGATAACCACTGGTGGAAATGGGTTTTTTGTTTTAACATTCCCTTGTCGTCCAGTAATAGAGCAGTGTGTGCAATTTGTCACTAGATGACATGGGACATACATGTTTCTAAATAAGGAAAGGTAAGCCCGACCTTATCTGACCTGCCTAGTTAACATCTAACATTCCGACTGTTTGCATCATTATTTATATCTTCGCATACCGTCCTTGAGCAGTCGTGTATGTGCCACGTGTTGCTGTCTTTAATAGTATGTCATACTGTAGTGAGTAGAATTCGACGAGCCGGTGCTCGTTGGTTTTCTGAAACATTCAACGCTACGGATGTTGCGGGTTTCCTCCTGCCTTAAACGGACATGTCGTGATATAAGTGAAATAATCTTGATAGCGACTCTACACACAAATTTATACATAATATTCCACATGAAGTTTGATACAATTCCGACATACATAAAACATATTATTGATAGTGATTGATATACATGATACTATTAAGTTATCCTTGAAATGGAGATATCCATAGAATTATAGAACATATTAATATTATGACTTTGTAATATGCCTGTGTAACGAACCCAACCCGTGATGAATGGCTCACGTGTCGACCGTATCTATCGGTTAAAGTACATGTATATTTTATATTGTGCAGTATTTCTGCAAGTATGAGTAATACGAAGAGCCGTGCTAAACTCGAATATATCATACTTACAATCGTACTTGTCGAGATATCAGGAAGTATATAGGATGGCTACGACATGACATTTTCAGTACCGTGACACTGCGATAACGTGAAATATTGGCAGAGGTGACTTTCTACAGGTGACAGCGACTCGTAAATACTTCTGATGATAAGTAAACATTGAAGACCAATACTTCTGACACCAACAGGGGAGTTACCTTTGGTTTGTTTGACTGCATCCTTTACTAGTTCTAAGCCTTGTTATTCGTATACTAGTATGTCAAGTCTTCTTATCCAGATTTATTCATGACTTCGCCTAAAATAAATTATTATTTTTATCTCGCACATTCCAGGTTCCGGGGTCATATACTAGTAGTCTACTACAAATCAATTCTATTAAAAAGCTGTTTCTTGGAGCCGCTTTTAAGATTATTTCATTTATTTTGTCCAATTCTGTCGCAAATCTCTTGGGTGTTTAAGTGTATTGTCCATATAGGTCTACATAGTTGTAATGTGCTGTGTACGTGTATTTCACACATTTTGAGTAAGAAAGCACATTTATTATTCGCCCGAGGTATGCGGCATCCGTTCCGCTCCGTCACAAACTGTTATTCCTAAGCCAGCAATGTCCGCTCGGACATAAACATGAAAAATATGTTTGTAAGACTAAGAATGAATTTGTTATGCTGTAACACGAAGAGCGTGTTAACGGCCAGCGAAGAACACGCGCCAATCTCATTATTAATGTTAACTATAAATTTAAGCCATGCGTTTTTAATCTGGCTATTCAAAAAGGACAAAGAAACCATCAACACTGCATGTTTATATATTATTATATAACATTATTATTATATATTTTGTATGCATGGATATTATGTTTTCGTAAAACAAACTAAATTGAATAACTATTTTACACTTATCATACTTATCTTTCATCTTTTTCACTAAGTGTGTCAACACAATTAGCATATATATTGGCGTGCACTATTTTATTTGTGTAGTATCTGTTAAATTGAAATAGCCATCTTGCATGGCTAAAATATAGCAGGAGACAGGTAGCAGTCACCTTCACCCAAAGTGACATTTAAAACATGTCTTGTCATGGATTTTAATGTTATTAAAATGGAGATAAAAAATATTTGCCTGTGTATTCATGAGCAGTAAGCCTATTCACTGTGGCAGAACACGTATGTCCTGACACCTAGTGCAGACAATGTAGAGTACTTTACGCTCGCAGTAACGGCCATATTTTCCAGGTAGATTTGTTTTTATGTTCTTTATTATTCCATATTTATATAGCCCCCTTTCCATACTGAGTATGTTCGAGGGTGCTTTACAATGTAAACGTAATAAAATAATAGATTACAACATATTATAAAACGGGTAAATATGAAGACATGGACATAACCAATTATAATAACGAATGTTGAATTAATGGTGAACACGTTAAAATGAGTGTAGAAATAATGGAGATGGGTGTTCCTTGATGTCGTGTTCATGCTGTCTCCGAGACGTAATGTCAGAAGTGTTTTGTCTCCTAGACGTAATGTCGGAAGTGTTCTGTCTCCTAGACGTAATGTCAGAAGTGTTCTGTCTTCTAGACGTAATGTCAGAAGTGTTTTGTCCGTCGTCTTACATCGCACATTCCTAGTTTATGGTCGTTTACTCACTCGCCATCCCTCCGAGATAAAAGACAAATACGTGTCATTAATGACTATGATTGTCTTTGATGGTGGACGAGATGACCAAACAGATGTAGTATTGGGGTCTTCTGACGAGCTATAAACCTGGGGCCCTATTCTAGAAACGTTCTTACGATCTTCTTAGCCTAAGAACGTTCTTAACGTTATTTTAAAAATACCTATAGCATGAGATATTCACGTTCTTAAGCTAAGAAGATCTTAAGAAGTTTCGAGAATAGGGGCCCTGGGTCCGTATTCTCAAAATTTCGTAAGTCTTAAGAAGTTCGTAGGTACCAAGAATGTGCCTAACTGGTTTTCTGCTTATGTTTTTTTTCTGCTTATGATCTTTTTTCACTAAGAACATGAAGATTTTCATAGCTAAAAAAAATCGAGAATACGGGCCCAACTCGCTAAAAGTACTTCCTTGAACGTAAATGGCCATGCAATGTTACGGATGTGGTGGGGAGCTACGTAGTAGGTATGTCATTCAAGACGGGAGTGTGGGTCAATACCTGTATATGCAAGCCTAATGTCAGCTCTACATGTAATATGCATGCATCGAATAAACCACCTTGCATGAGACACCTATGAAAAGAAATCGGATCCGATTTGCAGAATAGATAAAACGTCAATGGAAATCACACAGCTTGATATGATGGGTGTGACAGTTGACATACCATAGTGGACATACTTCAAATACACCGCAGCTTTCAAGGACACTGCGATTAAGAATAATCAAGGATTTGTCGTATTTATAACCAAAAAACTTAGCTTAACATCCCGTGGTTTTGTAAGCTGAATGAAGTTGAAAGAGAATGAGAATGTCGTTTTAAAAAAATACGTAAATAAATAAAGACGATTACATGGGTTAACTCAGTAGGTAAAACAGTACACAGGGAAGTAGACAGGATCGTCATTTCTATTTACAACATGTTCAAGTGGTTTGGTGACAAAATAGACCGATTAGGTTTGGAGCAGGGTTCCACGCCTCGAAACTACGATCCTAGGAATATGCTAGTATCTCATTGGCTGAAAGTTGGTTCAGGGCCCGTATTCTCGAAACTTCGTAAGTCCTAAGAAGATCGTAAGTTCTAAGAACTGGTTTTCTGCTCATGTTATTTTTTAAAGAGATCTGTTCTCACCTAGAAGTTCTTAGCTAAGAAGTTTCGAGAATACGGGCCTAGGTATGATTGGCAGATAACATGTAATATGATGACGTTCTGTAAAACTGGACATAAAGAAAAGCACTGTATTGCGCTAGCACTGGCCAAGCGGTTTGTGCAGTTACACTGTTGTAGTGTGGTACTTAGTACACTCGTGTTACTCCGACCTATATGACTATAGTCCACTTGTCTTATCGCTGCACAGTCATATATAACAGCAAGTTTATCAACGGCAGCGTAACGTGCATACCGTACATACATACTCCGTCTCAGGGGTATCATATCACTGGATTTAGTCCACCAAGTTGTACTAACAAGCGTAGTCGTCGTGACAGGTGTACCGTAACGATCTGTGTATGCTTTGTAATATTTGTAGACGTAAGACTATTAAGTACACAATATACAGAGCGGTAATACAATATTGTACATCTGCAATCAGTGTACTCTTCTATCCGACATGTGGAAATAGGAGTTCCACATGATATCAATGTACGACCAGGGCTGTGTTTCACCAAATAGTCCTACCGGAAGTCCAGGCCCCGAGATTAGAACATTTTTAGTAAGAGTCCATGCTCAAGCTCAAATTATATATGTGGATTTTTAAAAAAGAAATTTAGTTGGGCATGATAAATGTTTCCTAATCTCGAGGCCTAAATCAATACCCTGGCGTAAATCAGGGCGTAAGTCATTTCTTGTATGGTCAAAAAGCATGGCGTAGGACATATTTTACGCCCAGACTATGGTAAGGTTATTTCGTGAAAACTCAAACCTGTTGCTGGGAATGTTGTGGGTGCGTCCATTGATTTTGATAAGCATCCGCTACATGTCATCTGTATTTCATTTACCGTTGTTTTTTACTTCAGAGACGAACAAAGCCGACATCTGCCATTTCCATTCACAACTTGAGCATCCTGCTCCCAGCCACCGTATTAAATTAATCATCCCGGAAACGTTATAATACATTTTTCTCAGAACAGAACAGGATGGGATATTCATTAATGCTAATATATAGATGAGCTTTTCGAGCTAATGCTTATTTTATTACCATGCGATGTCTCCGCCGTTCAAGCAGAGGTGACATTGTTAAACGTTCTAACTGACAAATATACATTCAACGCACTAATGATGGTGTTCCAGTTGCATGCTACAGTTTCACTATATATGCACTATTATATAGTGAAACTTTAGCATGCAGGCAATGCTGATAATGCATACGTAATACATTATATACTAATTACATAGGTAATGGTTAATAAGGAAAGCAATCTATGTTCTGTGGTACTTATCCATCAAATCATTGCGAAGTTAAACCTGATATTCCTCTCTATTTCCATAGATTATTATCTATGATTTTTCAGTTTTGGTGATAATTGACCGCTACTTTTCTATAACATATGTGACTCGAGCTGGTTACCTGGAACGGGGGGTGGGGGGTGCGGGTCACCCTGATATTGGAATCTTTCAGGGGTATTATGTTACCAAGGTGAACGTATTTCATTCGTATGTAGATGAGACCGGGCCATCATGATACAGAAACACATTACTTGAATTTCTATTGTATGTAACGCTTTTCACAACCTTCTGTGAGATATTGTTATGAGTAATTGTGTTGTAGGTGGTAACACGTGCGTAAAATACGATTTGCCTACGTCATTGAAATACTTCGAATTTAGGAGATTAGTTGTGTAACACTCCGTCGGGTATATACGAATGCCCGTTTCGAGAAATGTGTTTTATGCATTATTACCACGTGTAATGGTTTTTGGAATACAGGTATGTCGGTTCCGGAAAGGAGTACGACTTTTAACATGGGATAATAGTCTTATGGTCAACTAGCGATGTTGAATAGTTTACTTTGTAATACTTTCAGAGGCCATTGCATCAACTTGCATTTGCATGTTCGTTACTACACATATTTACAGTTTGGAATATGGTTTAACCATGCAAAAGGACTTTGTCCTTGATCTAGCGAACAGAGCTTTGTCAAACATATCTGAAGCCATCTGAGCGAGACGCAGATAATCATTGGCGTACGTAACGATACACCGGGCCCCGAGATTACGAAACCTTTTGAGTACGATTTCATGCTCAAGCTCAGATTTCATTTGTTGATTTATTAACAAAACTTTGAGTTGAGCATGAAATCGTACTCAGAAAAGTTTCGTAATCTCGGCGCCGGATCTGTTTTAGAGGCTGGTCAGATGTTCATTGACTGCCAGGTGACATTGCATGCGATTATTCAGGCCCGCTGCCGACAGCATACCTTCGTATTGTTCCGGTGACTTCGCCGTCCTGCAGTTACTCAACCTTGGACACCCTGACTAATACATCTTTCTCATACTATGCGAAGTAGGGCGCGCTTCCTCTAATATTTCATGTAGATCACGTGATGGCATCTAAGATGGTGTATACTAAACATGCGCTTCCGGTGTCGCAAGAGTCCAAAACCTACGGTATCTCCTTGACATATGCTAGTGGGACTTGTCCAATATTCAGGCCGAACCACTACTTTCAGAATCATTAACGATCTTGTTCGGAGGATTAATTATTAAATAGCCTCAACAAGGGCCAGCATATATCGGTGCCATTTGAGGAATCTGGTGCCATTCTTATTCCAATGCCACTGCACTTTCTTGAATACTACATGGAACTCTTAGACTCTTGAATTCTTAGGATTCCTGCAGCAACGTTAAAACTCCATAATATAATCACTCACATTGGAAATGATTAGTTGTTACAATAATGTCAATCTTTATGTGCATGTTCAAAAGAACGCTAGTGGCTCTTAATGAATTTCGTTGACTACGCAAGGATATAGATCACAGGTCATTACAAAGAATGCACAAGAAAGTAATGACACGTTTGAGTTCACGTAGAAATTAGGGTAATGTTGTACATTGATTTATCATTTGGAGTCATTATTAACGTCATCTTGACTGTACTTGGTACGTGCTTACTGCCTTCTGATGTTAATTGATCAGGTAGGGAATGGGCAATACAGTTCCATTAGAAATAAGGCTTTAGAACACAGCAATTAGGAGTTTTCCGAAGTTATGACGGACATAGTTCATGGTTGATTCCTCACTCATGTATGATGCAGATGATGCCTTGACGTTACAGATGATGTGTTGTAGTGGTAAATTATGTGTTTTTGGTAAATTTGTTTTACGTGCAGATGATCATGCGTTTGGTTGCAGATAATGTGTTTTGGTGAATATGATGTGTTTTTGGTAAAGATTACGATTGTATGTGCAAATCATGTATTGATGTTTTAATGTTATCCTAATAACTGTGTACTATAGAGAGATTAGAGGAGTGAAGACTTGGCTATACATTGTAATTTTAATCAGTGAGTATCACCCAGTCCTCGTCGTCGCTAGCATTTTCATCAGGCCATCGTTTAACACATATATACACTGTAGCAAATGTTATTTAACACGGGCGACAGCTATTCGTCGACACCGGTTTGATTGGTGCAGGTTGTGAATCACATGAACGGTGAGAGTGTTCTGGCGGTGTCAGGACGACTGCTCTGTGTGACAAGGGACGTTAAACCGGTGGTATCTCAACCATCCCGTTTGTCGTCTGTTTGTTCTGACGGATCTGAAAGAATGAGTGGCTCAAATCCTAGTTGAAGTGTTCATGCGTTAAGGTTTCGGTGAACAAAACATTTTAATATTACCTCTTATAACATGTAGTTATATAGCATGTGTTGCCTAAAGCCAAATGACAAGAACGTAAATCAGTTTTTAATATTCAAGTTTTGTCAGGAAGTTTGTCAGGAAGATATCATGTTAACTTAAATGACATTTCAGTAAATGCATGGTAAAAAAATAAAAATCAGATATTTAAAGGTTTGATGTTGCAGTTAAAATAGAACTTCATATAAACAAGCCTTTATAAATAATGATATCGGTACGGTATCATTAGTTTTTACGATGATAAATGTTATATTAAACTTCTAACGTTAGTAAAAATGGCTTAAAAGTGGCGAACGATGATTGATTTGTTCTTACTTGTTTCCCACACCACAGCGAGGTCTATTCCTTGAAGGTGATTCATAATGTTTGACATTTATTACAAAATCATTTTTGTATGTCAGCATTTTATAACAATCTGTCCTGTAGATCTCCACTGCTCCGGTATAGTAAGTGGACCATGGTAGATCGTCGCCATACATTTCATAGATGCAAGACTTCATGTCAATGACCCTGCGAAAAGTGTATCTATCCCGATGGCGTGTGTTAAATATGTATGTAACATTCTGTATTGGTTCTATACATTCTGTACATTGCACAAGAATTATAAATACCGAGTACATGGGAAACCTGGATCCCGTTGATATCAAAACAGTTGTAGCTAGTAAGACAAATTTTAGCGACCCGCTAAAATGTAAGTCCATATGATTAAAGCTTTTATCGCTACGATACTTTAGAACATGGTTAGCTAAAGCGATTATAGTGATACGAGTGGTTCGTGAAACCAGACATACGTAGCGGGTCCAAAACATTTGACCTGCAATCCAGTGTTCTGAGTATACAGTTTCATACCTCACGTAGTGGTGTCGTTTCACGAAGCTTTCATATCCACTGAGACCACAGTGATCTCGTAAGTACACGATACTCATGTATTAGAGATAGATACGAGAGGCCTTATGGTCTCGTAGTAGATACGAGGGTCCTTATGGTCTCGTAGTATATACGAGGGTCATTATGGTCTCGTAGTATATACGAGAGGCCTTATAGTCTCGTAGTAGATACGAGAGTCCTTATGGTCTCGTAGTAGATACGAGAGTCCTTATGGTCTCCTAGTAGATACCAGAGCTTAGAGAAAACATACGCAGAGCTCAGCGAGATACGAGAGCGGTATGCTCTCTTAATTATTGGTTCTATACCTGTATCAAGATTAACCTAAGTACATTTCTGTCATGTGTATTTTTAAATTTCTCTTTACGCAACTAATATAAATGTCCAATTGTGTGCCCTATACCATGTACCACTGTGAGTGGTTATATGGAATAAAAAAGTTGAAAGTTGAAAGCTTACGAGCTTCGTGGGCGGGTGCCCTGCAGTGAATACCTTCACTATCGCCTACCCTCCATCATGTCATATACAAGTCATTTAGTCTCTTTGCATTTCCCTCAGGTGGATATAGCAATCTTGCGTCTGGCATAAGCTTATCTCAAAGTGTTTAATAAATATATGGCATTGTATTTTAGGAAACACTTTCTATTTTGAAGTTATAAGACATAAAACTGCTGTAAATATGCCCGTCTCCCATCACCGGCGGACGTAATAAAGTCTTGATAGAATCGTCTTCACTGATGTTGCCCGATGGAAGTTGTCATCAAATGCTAAATACGTTAAGGTCATATGTAGTGGAGAACGAACGGATTATGTATGCGTCTAAAACATTACTTTGATAAACTTAGAGCTGGTCGTAACAACGATTTATGAGACCACGTACAATGTAGGTTGTTCAAATACTACCTGATTGAAATACGAGATGATCTAAGGTTTGGGATGACGTGGTGGTAAACAGTTCGATAACGCCATATTTGTTTTAATGAGCACTGCGTATAGTTTCTATTCAGATTCAGGTATACGGGTAGTTTTCACTAGCTCTATTTGTTTGTTGTAGCTATCTCACAAAGCTATGTCGTAGTGACACAATAGGAATGATAACTTACAACTTGCCTGTGTCAGATGAGAGGGCATTGATAATTCGTTACAACGAAAGGGCGTTGATAACTCATTACAACATTTATTCTGTAAGATATATACAGTATCCGCAGCTACATCAGAAATGTCCTCCAGAGGTAACCCCACATTTTAAATACATTCAGAACATCTAATCTCGTCAAACTCTGCATGAGCCACGTTAGCAAACAAAGATACTCCAATGGGCGTGGCCGTCGCATTTGGGTCATAAGATAGCCAGTGTGTTATGCAAGAGAATATTGCAGTGGACGTATATGCAGGCAAGGAAGTGCTTTTATACTTTACTGATGAAATTGTGTCCAGCGTGACCAAAGTCCTGTTCAAATAATGCAAGTAGGCTTTTTTGTTTGGCGTTCAGTAACATCGCCTATTCTGGGCCCATCTTCCCGCAGCTATCGTATTCGTAAAGACATCGTAACGGCTATATTCGTGTAGGGAGAGTTGATGATCTCGAAAGAGTGGCATTGTCCTCCACGAATGTATACACGGTATACGACAGCTTCGGAAACATGGACACTGAATGTCAGATGCCAAGATGTACTTCTCGATGATAGAGAGAGATGATGACCCGAGATCTCGTCTATGTAAACAGCCACGTATACCAATGTATAGTGTCTGTGGGTATAATAGTAGTAAGGTACGAAAGACGTATACCAAGATAGATGTGTGCTCAGGTGGACTTCATTTTATTTTGACTGACATTCAGATTAATCAGTTATCAGTGCGGTATGATGCAGTTATCAGTGCGGTATGATGCAGTTATCAGTGCGGTATGATGCAGTTATCAGTGCGGTATGCATGATGCATCATGAGTAATAACGATGGCATTGGAGTTTGAGCTTTAACGGAGCTATTTGATGCTTTATTATCTACATCCAACACAGCAAAATAATGACCACATATTAAAACTCGACCTTGACTAAACATTAACTAATCATTCAGCACATATTCAGTATGCATGTACATTAAATACACACCGACTAAACATTAAGTGCATGTTATATATACCTGAAGTACACATTGGTTATGTTAGTACACATTGAATACACATTTATTACCATTATTTATAGCAGTTGATGGACAATACAATCCAGACACTCCATGTAATACGATGTCCTCTGTAAGTGAATTATTCACAAGTATTCCCATTGACAATACGTATTCTATGCCATCACAAAATGAATGGTATTATTGTTGATTTTCTACCTATGATTCCTTTCCTTTCCATTCCTTATTTTAATATATGTTGCAAACTGTGTTACGTATGATTTAGCTAAACGCATTATACCATCAGAAAATTACATGTATCATTGACTTTCTACCTATAATTACTTTCATTTCCATTCCTTATTTTAATTGCAAAATGTACGATGACAAAACTAATAACTTGCAAGCTAACCATGCATCATTTACATAGAAGGCTGTTATTCTTATTGTTCTGCTTCTTTCTTTCCAGATAGACCTCCAGCAATGGTACGACTTGCGTGACGTCAATTTGCCACCGGAAATCGACGGATACAGTTGTGTTCACGTTCCCTGATGCATTGGCGTTCATGTACATCATGCCATACAACTTTGGTATGACAGTATCTTAGGCACCCACGACACGTGGACATACGTACTACCGTGATACGGCTTCCGTTTATGACTGTGACGTGAACTCTGACCTCGGACAGATAGCCTGCAAGAAGTACCAATGCGGGTCTGAAAGGATGGACATTTCACACAAGGCCAGCGCATGCTATTTAAACTTTCTAGGTATGGGCCTACGTTGAGAAGTGTATAGATCTGAGGGTGTGTGCATTAGAAGAAGCAGCAATGGTGGCTACATAGACAAGCGTATATTGACAACACTGCAATGTACCTTCAAACCGGAACTAGAGGGACGGCAACCATTGCTAGTTGAAGTGCGCATGACATGTACATAGGTGTATGATAGTTCTGGGAAGTGCTTGATGACACTGTGAAGAATTTGATCTGTGATGGACAACTCGCCGTTTTGACTTGATTACTGCAGATTGTACATATTATATATTATAAGATATTATGTTGCTACATGGTATAGACTGTATACAGATATTTTTGTACAAAAATCCTTATAACGTCCAGTGTATGTCGTGTCCACACACTAAGATGAGACTGAACTGGTGACCGTCTAGAAGTGTTACAAGCTGCGTTTGCCCTCGGTACCATGTTTCCAGTTTACTACGCATATAGCCCAGTGAGAACTGCCCTTGATCTGGTGATTATGACCACCAGACGTTCTTCTGTGATTGGTTGTTGTACTTGTTACATTTTTAGGATTTTAGCTCACTCGATCAAAATGACCATTGAGCTCATGGCATGGCCTATTTGTCCGAATGTCGTCGTCCAGAAGTTTAAATATTTGATCAATAGTTAAACCTTTGCAATGCTGTTGTCAGGGAGTATTCGCCCGGTTCCTATATAATAAGATATTTACTCTGTTCGCTATGTCAAAGATGATGATACATGTCATGTCAAACTCTACGCATCCATCATCAGGGTGTATCGATTACTGAAATGGCTGTCGAACCTATATATCATACGTGTAACATAATCCCATATTAACCTTCCTCTGACATTGGATTCCTGACATAAGATTAGGTTTACCATAATTAACAGATTCCCATAAATAAATAAATAATGACCGTCATTTTATGGTTGTTCACTGAAGTATAATTATGCTTACAATATGAAGTTCATATGAAGAACGTTATATATAATAAAAATTCTCCCCGAGGTTTCTAATTCGTCAAATACTCTGGAAACATGTATTTTCATATTTTTTTTCACGTTTTATTTTGGTAGACTAGAGGAATTTTAATCCAAAATGTCAAAACATCAAAAAATAAATTAACGTTAGAAAAAATGTACTTCGTACGTCTTTGACAAGACACATAAGAGTTCATACTTAATTATAAAAGGCAACTCGTATAGTGCTTAATTGGTGGACGTATTTTTAAAGTGGCCTATTATATGTACCACAACTATTATATTATAATCTAGGCCAAAACTTAAGAAATCCTATAATATATTTATGTATGAAATACCAAGTCAGATGCAGATGTTGGGGTCTATTTTTGTTATCCTCAATAATCTCCCGTTGCCTCTCCCATCCTCTGTGCCCATGTTAGAAGAATGGCTGTCATAGATTATTTTGTAATACGAAATTATTCCTCATTGTTTGTACATATGTATACTCCAGACGTAACCGGTATGTCGCGATCAATGTTTAATAATTATGTAATCTTTGGATTTCAAAAAGAACTATTGACAAGTTAGGAAATTAGATTGGACGGAATTTATTTCTTTTGGCTTCAAATTTCTTTTATATCGCATATGAGTGAAACATTCTCTCAGAGACGTTAAACGCGTTGATCAATTAATTTATTATTGACTTTATTGTATTTATTTATAGTAAGATTTAGATTTATATTACCTCAACAATGTTTTAAAATGTTTGTTTTGGTTTTCTCCTTTTGATAAGTACTAGGCAGTCTGGTATAAGTAAAAGTGTCACCATGCACAGCGGTATGGCGGCCATGTTCCTCATGTACACTGTTCGCCATCATCTGCCTGTTCCTGACAGCTTTGTGACGGCCGCGCGTAACACTGGCCATATATATCAAATATTCGCCCTCTCAGAATGGTACATACATATTCTGCAAGCATACATAACTTTTCTCCTGCTTTTATGATAGCTGGCCAAGTTCTAGCGGTAGTCTTAACTGTCAAAAATGTCACTGTCGCCATTATTATGGAATTATACATAGAATAAGAATGAATAACGATTTCAATTATTTATTATTTTATTTAACCTGTTTTGTGTACTATATTATATAATAACAATAATAATGATAATGTGCATATTTATATTGCGCCAAATCCATGCTCGAAAGCTTACTATATAATAGCGCTATATGCATAGCTATGATCTGGCTCAGATTTCTGGAAACAAACTTGAATTTGAGATTTTGCTCAGCAGAGATTTCTCCCATTGACTCAGTGCTGAAACAAGTAAAAGCTCGAACCCAGTTGAGCGCTGAGTCAATGTGAGAAATCTCGTCTGAGCAAAATCACAAACGCCAGTTTGTTTCGAGAAATCAGGGCTAGATGCAGATAATGAATAGGCCTACTATCATATTTGTAAATTGAGAAATATCAAAATGCACCTAGCTTGATAGTGTAGCAAAGAGTTTTCTACCTATTTGTAAATATTTGTATTTTTGTGCAATACCACTTGTATATAGAGAACTGATTGAAACCGTAGCAAACTAAGACAATATATTTGGGTTTGCAATTGCAATTTAATAGTGGCAATACCTAGAAATTACTTTAAATTCTCTTTAGATTAACTAATTCCGATATGTTGAAAAGAAACTAATTTGGTGCAAATATTTATACTGAACAACAATGGCGGCGTGAAAATCAAACTTATGTATTTATTTATTTCGCAACCAATGCGCAGGTCAAATTATTACGGCAATATTTATGAGATTAACAAAACATAGATTTTGTTCTTGGGTTACTTTACACTTAGTCTAACTGTTACATACGACCAAGTGGTTATATCCTTGTCAAAAGAGGATACATAAATCTTTCAGAAATATATTTTTTATTATATGTACACTGCACATCCTGACTACCGAGAAATTACAAGTGTATATATTAAATATTTTGACGGTGATTAACGAGGTTCTTGTTCATGGATTCCTGGAAATAACTATAAACAGTCTGTTAACGAGAAATGTTGTTGCGATGCAATAAATAATCAGATTTCTTCATTTTTCTGTGTTTTGTGGTTTGGATGACGTGCATGGTTGGTAGCTCTGTGCTTCTATGTATGTATGCGTGCGTGATGTGATCGTGGGGCTGCTCCTTTCTAGCTGTCCTGTCTGTACTTTCTGTCCGACGCATGCGCAGTTACATTGTGCGGTGTTGATCCTTGGTAACTGCGCATGCG
>JAVCKZ010053737.1:0-17066 GCA_034780755.1 Lepetodrilus elevatus | reverse complement strand
ATAAGGGAATGCATAATGGTAACACTTTTAGTATAGGCAAATTCAAAGTGCCACCGTTAAACAACCCAATAAGACACATGTATGCACGTAAAATATGGTATTGCCCATGCATTTTCGCACTTGGATTGAAAATTTCATTACAATTAATTTACTCAGTTTTGAGAAATACCACTTTATGTGTTTGTATGTGTTCCGTATAGGAATATCAGTATCGTTCCCTTATTTTCTGACGGTAGTATATATATGTGTTTATTTATTAAACTAACCATGTGTTATATATGTGTCTATTTATTAAACTAACCACATGTTATAATTAAACTAACCATGTGTTATGTATGTGTCTATTTATTAAACTAACCATGTGTTATGTTTATTTATTAAACTAACCACGTGTTATATATGTTTAGTTATTAAACTAACCACATGTTATATATGTGTCTATTTATTGAACTAACCACATGTTATTATTAAACTAACCATGTGTTATATATCATATTAACACTGGGATATGGTAAATGTTTCAGTTGAGTGAGTGAATATGGAGTTTAACGTCGCTGCCGGAATCTTTCACCCATTTGAGACGATTCAGTTGAGTGAGTGAGCGAGTTTAATATCGCCAATTTCTTTCACCCATTTGCTATGATTAAGTATTTAATTATTTTACTATATCTGTTTTAAAAATGAAGAAGCATGAAAAACATGCCGAAATATTGTAGCCAATATATTGCACATGACCTAAAAAGCTAGATGAATAGTTGAAATGATGCAATTAATAGTTGGTCATCAATACGTGACTATAATAATTGTGGCTGTGATGATATGACAGATATGTTGCCAAGATATGGTGATATTGGTTGCAAGTTGAGTGAGTGAAAATGGAGTTTAAAGTCTCTGCAGAAATCTTTCACACATTTGCTACGATGGTTGCAAGGAAGTGAATACTAGCAGTTGCCATTAATGGTTGTTGATGGGATTTGACTAATGTTGGTTGAAATGATACAATTTATTGCAGTTGTGATGATACAACAAATAGTGGTTGCAAGGATATGACAAATATTTCTTGTTGGGATATGACAAATATTTCTTGTTGGGATATGACAAATATTTCTTGTTGGGATATGACAAATAGTTGTTGCTGGGATTCTCCTGTAATCTTCAAGATCCACACACAAAAAATACATAACAAAAATTTCAAACAGTTCAATTTTTATTCATGATTTTGGCAACACATTTTTACAGCTTTTGTCAACTGGAAAATACCATACACTTCAAAGCATCCAGTTCATTTCATAAAGCGAAGTGAACCACACTATATAAATGAAAAACAATCAAAGAAAACTATCCAACAAGTTACTGCATGAATGAATATATTAATTGTATACTCAACTTAAAAACATCGTGGCAGGTTAGCACGAGTCATGTGACCACCAAGAAAATACTGAGGAGTAACAATACATTGTCACGTGACCAGCCTCATTCTGATCGCATGGCAGTCACGCCCATGCCCAAGTAGGAGCATGAGGAGCGACATGACGATAATATCACTTGTTAATATTCTCCGTCATTGGCTTAAATATTGGCGTTGATGATGAAGACACTTTGAAAAAGTAAAAAAATAAATTAAGGGCACATTGTTATTCTTTGAAATTAAATGATATGCAACTCATCTTGCGCAAGTGCCGCGATTGGCTGGATGATATGGTCACATGACTTGCTTTACCCAATCACTGTGCTTGACCATGATGCTATGGTAATTCACAACATGCTTCATTTCTAAGGGCAGTTTTCATTAAAGGGCAAATTTTCCTCGTAATTCTTTGTGAATGTAATCTTATTGTAACATGCCGTCTACACAAAGTATATATATACACTTGCTACGGTGTAGCTTGCTAGACAAGAACACAGGAATCTGGGAAATACAGCAACTCTCAAAATATAGTCCACTAACAAATATACAGGCCTATTTGCAATTGACAAAGACAACATTCTCCTACTAGTTTTACGAGTGTAAATTTCATATCAAAACACGTCAACAGTAAGGAAAATATATATAGAATCACATAACGACTTCACAAAAGAAACACAAGTATTGCTTTTTTAAACGGTATATCCATTGCACTAGAAACATGTTGACTTATTGTACGGTTTATTTAAATACTGACTGAATTGCACGATATCCCACGCTGTAACAAATGTTAATTGTCTGATGCACAAAATACTGGCAATTATACCCTAGTTGTTATTTGTTATATGATGACTTCCTGTGCCACTCTGTCCTTGAACAATTGGACAATTTTCAAATGATATACAATAACGTAATATTTTATTTTTGTTTGAAGAAGATATGCCGATGGGTCCCTTATGCTTTTAACCATAGACGGGTTGCACAATCACACATACGGATCACATGCGTCCGATTATTGTATATCACAGCAACGCTAGCCTCATTCTCACTTCAGGGATCACCAAGGGGAAGCAACTCTTCAACCAGCACCTATGGAAACTTTTCGATTGATTGAATTAATGCTTTATGTTGCGGGAATATTTCACCCATAGGCGACGACAGGATACTTTTTGAATTTGGAAGGCTCTGCATTATGTTTAACCCTCTCCATGCTGAGGGCACCCGGAGATGCATTACTTTAAATAATGAGTTGTCTTCATGAAAGCTGCCATTATATATGTGTATGCATGTGTGCGCATGTGTGTGTGTGTGTGTGTGTGTGTGTGTGTGTGTGTGTGTGTATATATGTGTATATATAATGCTTGTTATTAAATATTAGGGATGGGCATTTCAATAGGATTATGAATTACGGTAAAATATTGTAACACATATCACCAAATGCTGAGGTAGTAAGAGCAAGCCCTTTACAACAGGCACCATAGACATCGACTAGGGATTTCATGATTGAAATTGTAACCAGAACAAATAATTCAAGCATTTCTAGGTGAATAAACGTCACGAGCTGAGTTTTCACGACTATTTTAACCTCCCGTGACTAGAACATCAATAATCGGTAGTATTCCACTTCCCGAGGAGAGAAAAAAATATATGTTGGATTGGCCATTTCGTGACTTAAGGGAGGTTACTCTTTCTTGAAAAATAAAAAGCCGAATAACGTTATAGCACTCGCGACTGGTTCTCCAGCACTGAACAGCATCTCATTAATAATGACAACAATACAGGACCCAGTCTAGCCGGACAGAAAAACAATCCCACGGGTAATGCTAGGTTAGTTCAATGAACTCTTCACACAATGGTCAGAAACACAAACAAAACTTCACACATTAAGTATATATATATATATTGCAATAATGGTCAAGCACAGTGCATTTTTCATACATATATGTATTTTTCATATATATATTTGTATATATATATATATAATATTTTTTTCCATATTTTTCTTGTTTTTGTTTTTTTATTCAACCTCCTATTTTGTTATATAAATAAAGACTCCATGAGTGAGAGTTTGTACATACATCATTACAGATAGAGCTGTGCGGTGCAATTTCACTTTCACACATCCCTGATATCACTGAGCTCTGGTGGAACGACAGTGTACACATATTATGCGTATTTACGCATTGCGAATGACCAAATTTCTTCAGATTTCAATTTACTTTTAGTACAGAAATTTAAAGCAGATTTCGACGAGCTTATGAAAAGAAATGTGTTCGGGGTGAGCGAGTAATTACGGAAGTTTAATGTCGCTGCGGGAATCTTTCACCAATTTGCGACAATAAATGCGTTTAGAAGTACCGCTGTCAATGTCCACCAGTTTGTGATACGAGGGATGTGCGGAATGAGTAATTCTCCGTAAGTATGTGAATGATTCTCAACATGGTCCGTCTTATACTTAGCGAACTCCCAATCCACAAACTTCAGTTGATATCCTAGAAAGACACAAAAATTGAAGAAAATCTTCTCATTTTAACACTTTGAAACATAAAAAATGGTAGCTACCAAAAAATCCTCTGTATTGCGTTACATTTGGGAGAACTTCTACAATAACTGTACACAATAAAGCATTCCACTCTTTGACAAACAACAAATCATAACATTTAAACAACCTTTTTACATATATTGCTTTAGACTAATCTTTCCAAAATCAACTTTTACAAATATGTTTTTTTTGTTTTCAATTCACACAGCACCCATTTTCATGCTGAATTTACACATGTGGTGTCCATTACTAACACACACACTGCGTGATAATAACACACATACTGCGTAAACTTAACACATACTGTGTATTAACACACGCACTGCATATTATTAACACACGTAATGCGTAAACTCGACACATGTACCATGTATTATTAACACACATAATATGGCGAAAAGTTAACACACGTATCTTATTTCATTAACACACGTACTGCGTATTATCAACACATATACTGCGTATTGTTCACACATGTACTGCATATTATTAACAAACAGAAAACAATCTATAGTTATGTTAACAGCCTCAGTCTGGTGAAATGACGGTCAATATTAAGTATTGCAATGGTAGAAACTATGGAAGATTAGGACGGCACTTTGTCTGATCATTTCACACGAGAAAACACGAGAAGAAAAAAAAACGTGAAAAAAAACTCAGCAACTTATGCACATTAGATGACTTGGTTATTATGGACTTCTTTTCTTCATGCCAGTTCTGACAAAACGTAGACCCGCCATGACCCACCCGCCCCTGGTGACCCTCATCGCAGCCAGATTGAGGCAACAGGGCCGATATAATATATATAATAATAATAATAATATGGTAACAAATAAACAACATCCGCACACTAGGTAGAATTAAAGTATATATTGCAAAGACAATATTGCATGAAGAAAACCATTATGCTAGGATGATATAGCTGCTTAATACGCTGGTACTGGGATGTACGTGTTCCTACGCATCTAGGGTACGTATATAATCCCATATCTCATTGGCACTATTTAAAATATTTTTGTATTATTGTTTGTTTTGTGGTATTTCGAACCAACGATGGAGAAGTACCTGAATCGTCTGAGTGGCGTACCCTGATAGTGGCGAGTCATAATGGCTTCTTGGAATGTGTCAAACAGTCAAATCGTTAGCGGCAAATATTGTTGCATTTGGTTTTTGGGGAGCTGAGTGCAGAGCATTACATACACGATTCTGATTGGGTGGTAATGGAAGTGACTACAGATGATTAAGTACTACTCTCTCGACGACTAATGATAATACTCTCATAAAAACAAAAATCAATTTGGCAAATGGGTAAACAATAATATAATCTACAAAATAATTGTCACGACTGATTGGAGAGAAAGAAAAAAACACACACATCACATTAGGAATCTCACATAAATGAAAATAAGAAATGAAACAAAATCAATCTAATTCATACATTTGAACTACGTATCCACTTCAATTTACATTAAATAATTCTCTTTGTTTTAATTTTTTTTTAGGAAAATCAAATATAGAATATATATAAACTTCATCATTTTTTATAAATTTTTCATATATAAAAAAAAAAGATCTTCCGATCACCTTATACCATCATGAAAAATACATTTCGCTAAATTAGTCCATGGTTCCACTTTACCAGTCGCATGTTAAGTACTATATATATAATATATATAATATGTATGTGTTAGCTCATTATTGCCTTATTAGGTGGCAAAGAAGTACTATAGCGAGCGAAACGAGCGAGCAAGCATTCAATCATTAGTAAGGAGCAAATTTAGGTCGCTCAGCTTTCTTCAACTGGTTAGCCGTCAACCCAACCCGCATTTTGGGCATGAGATTGTTTCGATCGGCACCTGGATCCAAAACCCCCATATTAATGCCTAGCATTGGCATTGGCTTCATCAGCTGGCTCAGTGGAATTGCCAAGGGAGCGTGGGATTGAACAGAGGTCAAGGATGAGGTTGTTGGGGTCGAGGTCGGGTCAAGGGTCAAGGTCTTATGCATTTCCATGCTGAAGAGAAAAAGGGAGGGAAAAAAGTATTAGACAAAAAACACAGTCCACAAACCCCAGCTGCACTACGAGAACAATCAATTACGTACATCGCCACGGAAATAAAAAGTGCCCCTGAACGAAGACTGCTTTCCTAACAACTCAGTGTTGATTTTTTTTTCCTTCTTTTTGTTTTGGGTGATCATTTAAGTGCGGATTTTTTTTTACTCAATATATGTTGTATTTATAAAAAGTATTTGAAAAATTGCAAATGAATTACGTATTATTTTCTCCTTTTTTTTGCCATTTTTTAAAAAGAATTTAAATTTCAAATTTACGTTGTATATTGACACAGAGAAAACAGTCTTCGTCAGGTGAAATAAATAAAATGTTAGTTGTGATTTTACAAAAATCCTGTGTATATATTCACAGACAGAGACGCATAGTGCAATTGGACATATAAACAACTCAAAGAGATTCTATGTGTAGTAAAAATTAATATTAATTTTGCAATATATGGACAGGATAAAACCCCCATAGCATTTAATTGCAAAAATGACACCCATTCACCATTAGATTATAATATACTTATCCCCACATGCCTTCACGCGTAGACTGCCACTGCTGTCACTCAAAATACAAGCCCCGCCCCCAATCCCGCCTACTGTGACGAGTCTCGGATATAGGCTGATGGGAATAAGTATACATTAGGTCACTTGCATGAGCACGAAACCCTCGTCGTATAAACCCAGTGGTATATCTGAGGTTAGCAACTCACAAAACAGAAACCAAATAAAAGTTAAAAAGAGGAACATAAAATATAATGAAAAACATAGTGATGCTGCTTAAAAAACACAAATGGGCAGTTAAAATACTTTCAAAAAATGCATACAGTACATGCTCTAGAAGACGAAAATAAATAAATAAATAATAAATAAATAAATAGAAAAACTTCTACATGTACTATATTGCAGGGTTTCTATATTTAAAAAGAATTGATGTATCTAGATGAAATAGATCACAATTATTTAACAATTTTTCTAATTTGATCATTAATTCATTTTTGAAATTGAAAAAAATAATTCAAATGGAAAATATCTAGTATAACGATTACGAGAATATAAACATTACAATTACGAACTTCAGAAAGGTATTTTTTCGATTTCGATAATTTAGGATATTACTGTATCCATTTTTTTTGCTGTGCTTTTTTGTTGTTATTTTTTTTAAAGTATGAATGTTTGTAAGATCTACCACCACAAATAAATAAATGGAAGTTATAGTGTATGATACATGGATTATATATGGTGATCATTCTCTCTATAAAGCGAGGACTAGCTATAATAGGGCTAAGCTTTTACCGCTACGGGACAACAGCTTAGTGGTGGTTAAAACGAGGTGTGCATGCACTTAATACAAACCAATCATAAGGGAACTAATACTAAACCAGGAAGTGGGCTTAGGAATTCCGAGAGCTTGATGGATATTTAGCGAAATTAGCTCGAATACGATTGCTCCAATGACAAATAACAGGAATTATTGTGTCGCTATAATACTAATTAATTTAATTAAACGCCGTGATAATTATTTAAAGATTCCCCCCTTCTCATGAATATGCTACGATGGAAGACGCTGCCACAATGCATAATGAATCGAAAGACGAAAAGCAGTCACAACACACAAATAAAGGGGAGTAATTCAAACTGAAAGTCAAATTATCTCCCCTTTGCAATTTTACATTGTTTTCTTTCCTTTTTCAACACAATTTTAGTTTCCCTCCCACAGAAAAACAGGACAATGTCGAATCAAAACTTTATTTCATTTTCAAACAGCTTTCAGTTTACAATATAGCGGCAACTGTCTGAAAATAATATGATATATTGGCGTTTTCATGAAAAATTGAATGTGCATGCAGACGTGACCATAGATTCTATGATGTTACAGTCAGTGACATAATTAAAAATCACTAAATTTCTCTCTCTCTCTCCATGCAATCAAAACCATTGCGACAAGGGAGTTCAAATACACGTACCTATATCTCTTTCAACATTCAATGGACATGCAAAATTGTGACAAACGTTTACATCTAGCAATTCATGCCCAAATATTACTACATGTATTTGCAGAACCTGGAGAAATCTGATCACTTGTTTTAGAAATTGAGCAGTTATCTGGACAAAAAAAATAGAACAAACAACAAAAGTTCCTTAAGATATGACTCGTATTCAATACATTCTCTGAAAGATTCGTAAAAATTACAAAATAAACAAATTGGAGATGTGATTAAATATAGTACATATAAACAAAGCATAGTGGTGATCATGGTAATAAGCACCTTTTTCATACATCCGTAATTCTACTTTTAAATAGGTAACCATATCAAAACAGGTTCTGCAAATTACAAAAGTTTTGAAATTTGTTTGATATATATAGAAAGATAATTATAATGCAGAAATTATTCTTTTAATTGTTTCGCCTGTCTCTTTTAGGTACTCATATATCTTTGAAATAATTTACGTTCAACCAAGATATGTCTTCCAAGAACATTCAACACTACAGTTTTAGATATACCGTAGATTTTACTTTATTTATAAAATGACCGAGTGATTATAGAGCTTAATTGTCTCCCTTGGATTCAGCTTATTGATTCGAAGATCATATTTTATTTATGTGAGACCTTTACATATCTGGAAATTATTTCCTCCAATTGATATTCAAATTTGACAATTGTGCGACTAAGAATAAAATTTAGCAATTATGTTACTGAGAATCAAATTTGACAGTTTTGACTAGTAGGTGATTCTAGGGAGTTTTTTTGGGGGGTGGAGGGGGTGGGGTGGGATACTAACTTCCATTCCTGACCCAGAGATTATGAAACTTTCTCGAGTACAATCTCATGCAAAACTCAAAGTTTTGTTCCCAAATCTGTATATAAAATTTGAGCTTGATCATGAAATCGTACTAAAAAGTTTCGTAATCTCGGGGCCAGGTCTCGTAATCGTTATATCCTACTCCAGTAGCAATATTTCACTAGCATAATTGTCCTCGATCCATTCAGCACTAAGGATCCCTAACACTACATCATATTATATATGTGATATCATTGAATCACTAACATGTAACTGCTTCAAAACTCCCGAGATCACAAGACAAGTATCATTGAGCATTTGAAACTTTGAGCACAACACTCTCCTGATCACAGCATGTATAGACAACATTTTGATGTTTACATATATATATTACATTATTATATATTATAATACAAGTTTTTCACATAAATGCTAAAATCCTTTATTTATGTACAAGTCAGAGTCGGCAAATAAAATACATTAAAAAAAAGTGTGGTTTGTTCGAAAAAGGTTAAATTAGCTAAACTCCAAAACTAGAACAGAAAACAGAAAGACTCAAAAATAAATAAACACAAAATAAATTAGAAATTGACATTTACAAGCTTGTAAAAAATTTACACCAACATAAAAAAAAAGATTAAAAAAGTCTGAATCTACAAAAACAGCAGCCTCAGTATTTCATACAATAAAACAAAAACTCCCATCATGCAATGGGTAACAACTACGGTGTGCCCGAAACTACGTAAGCGGAATCAACACCACGATGTGCAACCACACGGGCACTGCCAACACAAGATGGCCGCTGAGCTAGAGAAGAGATCTGAGGCAGACGAATCGGCCAATCATGGTCTAGACATTCATTCACCTATGACCCGTTGTGTAATAACAGTAGGAAGTCTGCACCAACCTTGTGTTTATCAGATATTGCGCGAGACCGATTGTTTCCGGCGCTCCCGAGATGGTCACTTTCCGGTCCGCCATTCCTTCTTCTGCGTTGGAAATTTTAATCGTAGCACCCGACAGCTGCCTGTGTGGACAGATTCAAGTTTGAGAGTTTTTAGACAAAGAAATATGTTTAAAGGCATAATATCACAAATAGGTATGGTTGTTTTGGACTCGTTCTTAGCTACAACTGCAAAGTACATTCACTTGACATACATAAAATCATGTTTTTACTTCAGAAAATCTGCACTGCAACCCCCCCCCTATAGACGACTGCTTCTTTATATATCAAGGGGACTAATGTTTGCTTGCAGTGATGCATCAAAGACAAGATAAATAGCGGAATGTTCCCTTTTTTCCCCGTATAAAATATGATTTGTTTTATAACTATCGAGTGCTATATAATTTTATATTGGAATTTGTGAACAAACCTTTGATGAGCATGAAATCACACTCAAAAACTGTTTATTAATCTCAGTGCTATTCGGTATGTACCAACTTCACCGTCTCGACTCCCTGGGCGACGTGACAAAGACTCACCTAATCTCATTTATCTTCTGCCCGCCCCTCCCGATGATGCAGCCAATCAGATCGTTGGGTATGCTCATCTCATGCGTCTGCTGGTTGTTTGTCATCACCTGGTGCGCTGATGCGTTGTTGGGCCTGGCGAACTGTAGCGTTGTCAAACCTGTCAATCAAACACACTCAACCAATCAGAATCCTTCTTTACAGTGAAAACCTGTCAATCAAATTATGATGGGGTGGGCTGTATGTACAGTTACAGTAAAGTTATCTTTGGGTTTGTGAGAATGCATAGGATATGTAAAATGTACCAATAAAGCACCAAGGATATGTGAAATGTAACAATAATACACTGAAGATTTATGAAATGTAATAATGCACTGAGAATATGTAAAATGTACCATTAATGCATTGATGGTTTGTAAAATGTGCCAATAATGCACTGATGTGTTTGTTTATCATCAAAACGGAGAAGGATGTGCTTGTTTCTCATCAAAACGGAGAAGGATGTGCTTGTTTCTCACCATTCATCACACAGCCTCCAGGAAGAACCGTCTGTGCCGTGGGGATCATGGGAAGGGGATGAGCCATGATATGGGGGCCGGCCATTTTCGTCATCTGAGAATTATAGTCGATCTATTTGCTTTTATTTATCTGTATCTAACTTGAACAACATCGTATTTTTTAGTATTTATATATTTTATGTTAAAGTGGCAAGATCGTTCTTTGCATCATTCTTTGCATCATACTTTGCATGTGTCAAAAAAAACACTAATATAGTTACTACTATCCTTCCCAGATAAATATTTATGACATTGCTGAGCACAATTCTGACAATTACATACATTTATATTCGCAAATTACTTCCCAGTTACGTCCCATAATCACGTGTCCAATAAATGTCCCATAATCATTTGTGTTGAAATAAAATTGTGGTCCACAGAAAGAAAAAAAGTTCATCATCCTAATAATTATTAGAAATAAATTAGTGATTTACCTCACAGCGGGAATATTTCACCGATATATTACAACTTCTACAAGAGAGTATTGTTATACATGTTGTCACTTTGTGATATTGCATCTATTGATTGTGGTACGTTATATTTTGTTCTGTATATTTCCCCTAGTTCACTCTTAAAATAATCCCCAGTAGTTACAGTAGCAGTAAATGTAATTCTCTGCACGCCACCCCCAAAAAAAACTAAATTAATATTACACGCAAAGACAACCCTGCCACATTAAAGAAAGGTTCCAAGGTTACGAAATATTTTGAGTATGATTTCATGCTAAAACTCAAGTTTCTTTCATCACAAATGTCCATACAAAATTTGAGTTGAGCATGAAATTATACTCAAAAATACAGGGTCTGAAAAGTGACATTTAGAGCACAATTTGGATATTTAAGTCAATGTATCGTTGATTGGGTTCGGTGAGGGTCAAATCCAAGAAATATGCTTACAGTGAGTTCAGTGAGCGGAACTCCAGACCCAGTCATGCACGAAAACTGAATTCAGAATAGAAATAACCTATAAAATCACTTAAATTTCTATCATGAATTTATTAACAGTTAAAATGACGGACATTACATATACCACAACACATGAAGCTATTAAATATGGTTACAGTACTATACTGCATATAGTCAAAGCCACAACATTCATGCATACATACAAGTAAAAGATTAAATTATTAGAAAATTATAATATATATAGAGAGGATGGATTTATGATAAATAGTTATTTGTTGTCAGTTTCAGACTAGTTATATAAAATTGATCGGAATCAGAATATAGATGAAAGTTAACCTGCTCATTGTTTTGAATAATTTATAAATACATATAAATTGGAAACATATACCAAAAGGTTATGTAAATGTACAAAATCAATTTTGAAAATATGCCCAATGCGAATTTGAAAATACAGCTATACAAAATTCAATTTATAAAATTTACAACAATACAATATTGAAAATGTACAAAAATACATTTGGAAAATATATCAATACTTATTTTGACAACATTTAATATACGCAGTTCATTTAAGAAAATATCCAGAAAGCAATCTCGAAAATCAGAAATTCTTGGATTACTGTATGCTTATATTACAAGACTATTTAACATAATCCATTTTGCAACTAAACATCTGAAGCATCTACAATAATTAATTAATCTAATTAATCTATTCATTGTTCATTTCAAACACTAGCATCTATTATAGCACTAATGGCAAGCATTTAGAACATGGTGCAGTGCTAGCAATCACCTCAAGAAAATAACAGATTTATTCCCCGGATCGGAACACAGAATTGCGGTCTATTCGCTAGATTTGGACACAATTCCTGGCAATCTTATCACCTCATGTGACCGAAAATATGAATAAAATGTATTGGGTAATGTGAGCCAATCAGATTGCTGGGAATTGGTTCTTGCGGGTCTGGGAAATAGTAGATCACAAGTCCGAGTTCAGTTCCGGAGAATAGACCCCCATGGAAAATAACACAGGTAGATACTATTTCTTTCTATAGAAAACACATCTGCTAAGAATACATAGTCTGGATAGTTTTGAGCTTTTCTGATAATTTCAAATATAGACACCCACAATTAATATAACAACACATACCGGTAGATCTAATAAATGGGATTTCAGAAAAAGAAATTTAAAAAAAATAAAAATTTAGACACATAATTTCTTCCTTTGGGCCACTACCGTATTTGACATTTAATTCCAATGTGGTGAAATTATGTTGATATACCAGTAACGGTTAACAAGAAAATAGTCGCGAAAGAAATCAACTGAATTAGTGCTCGATCATTTCTATATATCAAATGAATGAGAGTAATTATATTAACCTTGCTGCGAGAATCTTTCACCCATTTGCAATATCATATATTCAATCTGTGTAACGGTTTTCAATGAGCAAATATATACTGATGGTAAAAATAAAAGTAACAGATATGTTGTTAATTAAAAATCACTTCCAATTTGTCTAATAAATCGAGGCACTGCATTACGGAGGAGTAGTAGTGCTAGGATGGGGTTGGCAGTGATTTTATGAGTGTTTCAATCAGCACAAAAATATCCAGTCTATCGAGTGTTCGATTTCCAAGTTATACACTACCTGTGGGCGGAGTCCTCTTGCTAAGGGAGGGCACTTTAGTAACAAAACAAAACGTTTGTCAAATGGTGTTCTTAGTAACAGCAAACAATACATGCAAAGCTTGGTTCCAGAAAGCACAATATTTATTTTGAAGCTTCCATAAAATCCATTTCGAACTTCTATAAAATCACTTATTTTTTTCTCCATAAATTTTCTATGAAATGGTGTTACTTTTCTATTAGTCTATATCATTACAAATCCATTTCGAACCTTCAAAGCTACCATAAAGTTCATTTTTAAGTTTCCATAAATCCATTTCGAAGCTTCCATAAAATCACTTGTATTTTCTTTCTTTAAATGTTCGTGAAAACCTCTTACTTCTCATTATCTTATTTATCACCAACGATGACAGATTTATAATTGTGCTTTCAAGAAACCATATGTGAATTGATATTAATCTTAATTCATGATCAGTTTATGTTATGACAAATTATACAACATGGAACAAAATAGCATTCATATTCTAGTTGTATCATGAAAAAATTGAATCAGAAAATTATTGTTAATATCTTCCATCACAATATAGAAGAATAAAATTAATGCAAATCTTCAGCAGATTTGAATAATAAAAATGGTATGATTCCTTGATGAAATTTTGCCAAATGTTTTGGAATTGAAATGTTTATAACCAATAGAGAAATCAGGACCGCATGAACACTTGATTAACCCCCTCCCTGTTGAATGAAATTGTACTGTGCCACAGTGTTTATAATATTCATCCATCAGGGAAAATGTTAATTTGTGCCATTAATGTTAAGACACATTCTTAAATTCATGCAAAACTAGTAACCAAAATTGTAATATTTTCTCAAAAGGAATGGCCCGAAAAAAAATGATAGAATTTGTTTATAGACTCTTCCATTTGCCTATCTAATGAATTGTTTCAAAAAGTTCTAATGAAAAATATTGCAAATTGTCATATATCTAATATTGTTCTTAATCAGAATTACTTCCCTTTGACTAGACTGTGTATGATTTCGTCTCTAGACTGGCTACCGACTCGAATTACCTAAATGATCTTTTAGAACATTTCATCATCCCCTGATCATATAATTATAGTGATATTAGGCTGTTATAGACTCTAGAGCTAGTTATGATAATTCATTGGTTAGTTTTGCTAGTAAAGTTTGGTTAATCATAACAGACACTGATGTTAAAGTCGTAAGCTGGAGAAATCAGCCACTTTTCTACCTCTGCACAGAACACCTTCCATGCGATGATTTAAAACCCCAAAATCCAGTTAACTCTTGCAAGATTTCGAGAGAAAACCCCACCATGTTTACAAAAGTTTAGCAACGAATGAATTAGGTTCGTCAGCATAACAGGAAGGTGCACGTGACAGGAGTGAATCCACCCCACCCACCCCCGAAAAAAAATCCTGTGGTTTGTGCAACACTGGCTGCAGAGAACAATGCAAGTGGGGGAGTGGTTATGGGGAGTGGGGGGTGGTGGTGGTTGTGGTGGTTAAGCTCAAGGGTCAGACCGATGAACAGAACAGGGAGCCTATTCTCGAAACGTTCTTACGATCATCTTAACCTAAGAACCTGCGTAACATTTTCATAAACCTGCTACACAGATCTTTTTAGCATAAGAACATGCGTAACATTTTCATAACCCTGCTACACGAATGTTTAAGATTGTCGCACGAACGATAGTATGAACGTCTCAAGAAGCGGCTCCCAGAAGTGGGGGGTGGGGGTGGTGGAGTGGGGGGTTGGGGGTCGGAGCTAGTGGACGGCCATGGCACTCACCTCCTGACTAGGAACCTGCCCCATCTGACCCGTCGGTAGCGTATAGGCTTGACCTCCAGCAAGGATGACAGGCGATACTATAGGTTTTGGACGGTATGGGATATTGGCTCCCTTGGGGGGGGACTGAGGAAGAGAAGGAAAGATACGTGGTTAAAACTGGAGTCGCATGACAGGAGAATTGGACAGATAGAAGCTATACACAGACACCACAGTGCAAGCCCGCGCGTCGCACCTCTGGGCACCACACGTAGCGTACCGGGACGCCTGATTGGACACTGCCGGAGGAGTCATGTGACGTGCTATCCTGCGTTGATAGGCTGAAATGAGCAGAGGCCAGAGTTGCTTGAAGAAAGTTTTTCGGCGGGTGTAACAAAATTAATTGTAAAAGAAATCAGGGGATCTATTCTCAAAATGTTCTTACGAACTTCTCATCCCAAGAACAGTTCTCAACGATTCCAATAGTATGGCTGTGAACTGTTCTTAGGTTAAGAAGTTTGTACGAACATTTCGAGAATAGTAGGCCCCTTAGTTATTATTTTTATTATTACCAGTGCTTTAATTTTTTTTTAAAACTTCTTAATCCTGCAAGATAAAACTTTCAATACGGTAATAATTTCGAAATTTACAAAAATTGGGGAAATCTTTTCATAGTTTCTCAAATGATTTGAAAACAGAAATTACATAGTAATAATGTAAATATTTCCCAAAAACAAGAATACAAAGACAGCAGTAATTATGCAAGTCTCACATTGATACTATTTTTCAAACTAAAATAAATTCCTCTAAACAAATTCCTTCCTCAATTATCATCCTTTTGAAAATTCCTATTAGGAAAATGATAAATTACATTTTCATAAAAGGAAAAGAAGTACATGCATACACAATCCGTAATCCTGAAATAGAATCAAAGGTCAACAGCTATTTTATACATATTCAATTATTATATTACCATATATGGTACATTCAACAGATATTAATTGTACGATTCTGCTAATAATGGAAGATGTAAATATGTCCACTTTTTGTATCTCCCAATAATCACGCTTGGAAAAAAAATTTAAACACTACCGCAGTGTCGCTCTTAGGTAACCTTAATTCCAAACTTAGCCATTGACTACATCATTGCTAAGGTTGGAGTTGCGGTCCTTGAGTTACAGCGTTTCGCACAGGAAGTGCCCCAACATTCAGCTACTTTGTATGAGCAGACTGCTAGTACCCTCTTATCATATTCAATAGTAATACTCTTCGACCATGCCCCTATGTGGTATGAATGCACCATATAAACATCCTTATTATTATTCTTATTCTCATTTAACCTTTCTTACCCCAGAGGCAATCAGAGATGACTTACAGATCAGCGATTTTCAAAAATTAATTAATGCCAACGGCCGCTCTATGTCCTATTGAAGCATCTCGGATTCCCTTCAACATGGTTTTCTACAGTAGCATGGGGGAAAACCCTCCAGCACCATCTTGAGAAAGAAGGCTTCTGGGGATAACCTACAGACATTCCAGGTCAGCCCTGTTGTGGATAATGACCTGCTACTACAGTCGTAAAAGTTCATAGCCGAGCCCTTGTGACTTTGGAACTCGCGCTATTCTCGGCCCGATGGATGCCGGCACATTCGCCACGACACACGAGGCAGCCCTGCAGCTTGAGAGCATATGTCCGTAGACGATTGCCCCTCGGAAAAATGAACAAAATAAATATCCTTGCGCGATGGTCGTCGGTTGTTTGTGTATGAGAAGCAAAGGTAAGCAGCGTTTTAAGAGTTTTGAGATGGGGTACCGAGTGATAAAAACAAACGAGAATATAAGAATCCATCATAGGTGGTCATGTGGGATAGAAAAAGTACACCCGAGGTGGTGGAAATTTCGACCAGAAACAAGGCTTGCCGAGTTTCTG
>JAVCKZ010053726.1:0-17068 GCA_034780755.1 Lepetodrilus elevatus | reverse complement strand
CAAGAATATTCCAAATTTAGCTTGAATATACTTTGCATCTATAACTCGTATTTGGTAAATTGCGGCTATCTAAATCTGTGATATTATGCCTTTAAAGGCATAATATCACTAATATAGTTATGGTTGTTTTGGACTAGTTCTTAGCTACAACTGCAAAATACATTTACTTGACACATACAATCATGTTTGTAAATTTCCAAAAACCTTTGTACCTAGACAAATATCTAGTGCAAGGACATATATCTAGCACAGGCAACACTTTTTCGCAATTCCTTCATAGTTCAGTTGATGCTTCAAAGACAAGATAAAAAGCGGAACGTTCCCTATTTTCATATAAAACATTATATTTTGATAACTATGTGCGTTTCACCATAGATTATACACGAAAGGGGTGTATATTTACACCGGACGTAAATGACTTTATACAAGCAAATCGCGTCATTTATGTCCGGAGTAAATATACACCCCTTTTGTGGAGACTAAGTACATCAGTCAATAACAACTTTTGCGTGGATAAATCAAGCGTAATTTATAGTCTCAGATTCGTTTGTCCATTACAGGCCTATAAACTGTGACATTATCACTGATTATGCATTTAAAACGCGTAAAATTACAAACTCTAAAAGCACATGCATGTCTACTCGATCCTAGTTATCTAAATTATCTTAATACAATATATGACACTATTTATTAAAACTCCAGCTGCATGTCTGGTATGCGTTTTACTAATTAATTGCAACAGTGTCAAATAGGTACGCTATGCCACGAAACGGGTTAGCCTAATAATTACAACTATTATTTCCCAGAAGTTTTCAGATTTTTAACTGACCTTGAACCATATCTGACAATATTACATGATATCTATGTGCGAAATCCCTTCCAATGTATGATATACTTTGTGCTCAGAGATTGGTGCTCTGTTTGGGGGAACACAAGCGGTGCAGGCTTATACATTGTCTTATAATAGTCTACAATCCTTGCACATATACCGTAGAGCTATATGACGATGTATCCTACATACATGTTTGTTGTACATTTATAGATGTTTTCTTCTCTAATAGTTTACTAGTTATTATGAGTAAAATATAAATGCAGAAAAGTATTTTAACAACAACAAAACTAAAAACAAATGCATATTCATTATTCACAGCAGCAAACCATGTCCTTGACATAAATATGAAATAACGTATTTGTATTATGTAATGTAAATTAATATTTATTATAGAATTTAAATACGCCCAGTTCCGTGTATAATAAGGCGAAAATCTGCACTTCACAGATGCTGCAGTTTATTTGGTACGCGAATCTGGCCTGGAACATATCGCGCAAACACATGCATCATTTTGCAGTGCTTACACAAAAATAAAACATTTTGTCCTTTAATTTAATTCTTCGCATGTAGTATAAGGCATTAATGCAATGATTTTTGGATATGTTTTACTTACTCTTTTTTTTAAAGACCAACATATTATTCACTTCTTATGATAACGGAAGTTCACTTTGTTTTGTTTTGGGATGAGTCGAAGAAAATAGATTACTGATATGACATCACTTTCCCTTTCGTTAGCTGTTCAACGGTTCCTTCATCAACTAGTCTAGATACATATTTCGGTAAACTATTGATGTGCCTGTTTCGGAATATCGTTTTTGGTTTGTTTATTTAGCAGGATTCGTGCTATTTCACTGCATTCGACTTTGGATACTGTTTGTTGTTATTTGCGAACTTGACCTATCAGCTGTCTATGAAACACAGCGTACACTGGTAAATAGGAGCCTCTAAGCTGTGTTTTCTTAATATTTTACGTGATTTTTACAAATTGTTTATGTTATATATGAACATAAATCAGAAATAATGTGTAATTTAGTTACTATCATGTCAAATAATAATGTTTTCAATACCCAGTCATGTTTTATTTTTAGCCTCTTACTAGTCTTAGATTTGCATTTTGTCATTGTTTATTTTGACAACATTTGCTTATCCTATGATTACACATTCAACATTTATGTTGTGAATATGTCTTGTTGTAATTCACAGCTAGTATGCTACACTTTCTTTTAAATAATTACAAAACTCAAGTTATAATAACTGTCTGATTAGAATGGAGGAACTGCACATATGTTCTTTTAAATTATTCTTGGAGTTTGTGTCTGCTAGTTCAATTTAATTTTGTTTTTAAATGACAAGTGAAAATTGGCCTCAAAATGGTCTAGAAATATTTATGATAATATTTTTTTTCCTACAGATATTTAACAGTTGAATGAAATCGGGGTGCATTCAGGCTAAAATACATTTCACTAATCTACACTACGTTATTTTTCTACAAATTAGTGTCTGGCTGAACGATTTCATAGCAATCCAATACCTTAATGCTTTGGGTTTTCCTACAAAACACTACAGGCTCAAAAGCCGAAGTGTAAAAGTACAGCTACGCAGTACTACCATGTGTTAGAACGGCTGCTGTAGCGATATGTAGCCAGGGTTTCTCCGAACGCGCAATCCTGCGTCCCATATGCAAAAATTGCAAGTTTGGACGCACTTTATTAATAAAAATTGTTGATAAGTATATCAACATGCGTCCCCAGGACTCAAAAATTGAAACCTAAATGAAACTCTGGTAGCGCTAGCACCTCATAGTGAAATGTTAAATGCAGCCAGAACGCACCCCTGATTCATAGCATATAATCTGATAATCTTTAAGTAATTGGTAACCTACTTGCATGTGTAAATTTAATTGTGTATGTAGTGGGCTTGTAAAAGGCTTAGTAGATTCATCTGAGGTTTTCACATGGAGACGTTTGACGACAAACAGCATTGTCTGAGAAACAGCGAAATAATTTGATATGGCTAACGTCCAATTTTCTATCTTGGCAGACAATGGTGACAATGGATACTTTTTCAGAAAATCTGAAAATCTGAAATGTTTTGACGTAGGTAAGCAAGCGATCCCAACAATTGTTCATGTCATAGTCCATGTTATCTTGTCAGTAGTATGTCATCATTACAAAAATAAAACAGATACATCATTGCTTAAACTGTTGAAGTGGAAATATCATATTTGGGCGCACTATTATTAAATCTTTTAAAAATATGTTTTATGTTATGTTAAAAGATTTATTAAAAATAAACACGGCATGTTTAGCAGATATGTTTTTAACAAATTTCAACATTTGGACAATTTAGCCCTTCCTTCACCATTAATGTTTCCGTGGTTTCCAGGTGAGGGACTTTATCTCACGGCGTAGAATGGCGGAGTACGAGACGTCGTATCAGGCGCTGGGGTCGTACGAAGAGGAGGAGGATACGGATGAGAATGACTTGCAGGTCAACGACCACGATGTGATGATTCATGTAGCTCCTGAGAGCAGCAAAGGTGTGTTCTCCTGAATATTGCAGTCAATTAATAAATCATAAAAATATGTTATCCATAAAAGTAGCGCTTAAAGGCATAATATCACTGTTGATAGACCTATTTAATGGACAAACAACTTTCGATCTGAGACTAATTACACTTGATTTATCTACCCAAAAGTTGTACTCAATAATTATCAAAATTTTAATGTTTTATATGAATATAGGGTACGTTCCACTATTTATCTTGTCTTTGATGCATCATCTGATCTATGAAGGAATCTGTGAGTGAACATTAGAGTTATGTCCCCCTTGCATAATATATAATGAAGCAAAAACATATGGACCATATTCAGGTTGTCTATCAGGGGTTTCAGTGGGAGATTCGTCAACCACACATCGGTAGAAAGCTTTTTGAAAGTACAAACATGATTTTATGTATAGCAAGTGAATGTAATTTGCACTTATAGCTAAGATTAAGAACTAGTCCAAAACACCATAAATAGCTGTGATATTATGCCTTTAAAATGTTGTTTTTGACCGAATTGGAATTAAAACTGAATAAAAATGCAAAGTACATGTTCTTAGCATACATATATAATCACTTTTCTACCTCAAAACATTATTTTTATCGTTGTAGGGTAGGTAAAATTCCATTACACTTCCTGTATAACCCAAATAAAATACCGTAAAATCTCACACCCATAAACCTATAGCTATATAAAAGGACACACATTTATATGCACACACACATTCTCACACAAGACATGTCGTATTTCAGCTCGATGGAACCACATAGAGAATCTGGACGACTTCTTCAACAGGGTCTACCACTACCACCAGCGGCACGGCTTTATCTGTATGGTGGTCGAGGAAGTGCTGCAGCTGCTGTGAGTTGTCTCCCTTAGTTCCTTATATATTTATACTGTAATTCATAACATTTTAGCGTCATTGAACTTTAGCGACTGGTGGATTATCATTGTATTAGTGATAAGCAATTTTAACGGCCTCTTCATCTTTTGAAGGCAATCCTACACATTCTGAATGAATAGTAGGGGCTGGTGGTAGCGCAGTGGTAGAACATTGGCCTTAGGTGCCAAAGGTTCCAGGTTCAAATCGCATCCTGGGAGCCCGATATCAATGTTCGTGGAAGTTGCCTTTCCGATGTGATTATGATAGGATGCAATGTTTATATTTTAACAAAAATAATGTACATCATTTGAAAATTAATCAGAATTTTGAAAATGATGTAACCTTCATTTGATTTATTTACTTTTTCTTTGCAGGCAATTTGTGTTCGTCGTTGTGTTTACAACTTTCCTCTTGAAGTGCGTGAACTACGACATATTGTTTGCCAAGTTTGAGCGTAACGTCACCAAGAAGCATAACCCCAACCACAAAGTGACCATCCCGGAGTCGCTGTATTCGGCAGACCAGTGCTTTGAGAGGTCAGTGTGACCTGTGAGCTAGGGGCCAGTTTCACAAAGTCTGAATAGCACTGCAATCATTGCAAACTCTGTGTTTTGCTGTTTCAATTGTTGTGATAGATTTGTGAAACTGACTGTATAGAAATTCAATTGAGAAGAGCTGCTATATCAGAAGAACAATTAGATCTACTTGTAAAAGAAATATACAAATTAAGAAATTATGTAAAAAAATACATTTCTTTGAAATATCAGTGGTGTAACATCATGATCACAAAGTTAATATTTTATGCATTTGTTCTACGGTATATTTGATCATTGCATATTGGTGAAAGATTCGACTTATAGCATTGAGCAACATGTCACTGGCTAACTTTGTGTTTTATATTTAAAAAAATGCTTTCCCTATAAATCTTCTCGAAGAAATAATGTAGAAATACATTATTTAAAAAAAATTAAATACCTGGATTATCCTCCAACATATTGAAATAATGTATTGCTATATATTACATTAACAGTTGTCTCCAGAATGATAAATATCTTCAACTTTAGCTATGTTATATTCTTGTCAAGCATTGCATTGTTTTTAATTTTTGTTTTCTATTTTTCAGCTTTGACTTCCTACTAGTAGTTTGTCTTATAATTGCCTCAATATTTTGGATGTTCCGGCTTATAAAAGTAATATACAACATCTTCAAGTATATAGAGATTCGATCTTTCTATTTGTCAGCATTGAAAATAAATTCGGTAAGTTGCCTTCAGCTCAAATACAAAATTTAAATAAAAAAGAAAGAAAATAAGCACTGACCATGTCTGAAAATAAATCTTGGTTAGTTTGAAGTTTCATCTATTATCCAGCATGACCATGTCTCAAGATATCCCAATTACTAACATGATTATGCAAGAAGCAATCTGATTGGATGATAGCAGAAGTCATGAAAGGTCACGACCTCAAGCTAATTTAATGAATTGCAGTATATCGTTAGAATAGTTCATAAACTACGGTCAATACATAATGAGTACATTTTCTGGAATTTTGTGGTTTTAAATTTAGTTGGTGAGATGCAATGCTAATTAAATATTCCTTTGAAAAATATGTGCGTGGTTTACCATGATTTTGTGTGTCTATTTTTTGCAGAATGACATGGCGAACATGACCTGGCATGAGGTGCAGAGGTCACTATTGGAGGTGCAGAAAGAACAACACCTCTGTATACACAAGCAAGAGCTCAATGAATTAGGTACGTCAACTGTGTTGCCATATCCAACAACAACTAGTTTGTATTTTTTGCTCCTGTGTTTAGCACTTTTTGTGCATTAGACTACATTTTCCTTTTCGAGAGGATATTACAATAATACAACGATTGCGTGTTGCAGACCAGGGCTCCATTGCTCAGAACTGTTGTAGCTACAACTATTGTAAGGTCAACGCTTTCTATTGTGGCGGGAGCCCAGTTACAACTATTGTAGTGCTACAACTGTTCTGAGCAACAGGCCCCTGTAAAACTACCGTAAAATATCAATTGTTCTTTAACTTTTCAGATATTTATCATCGTATTCTGAGGTTCAAGAATTATTTGATAGCAATGGTTAACAAATCAGTGATTCCTCTCCGCTTTGATGTTCCATTTCTGGGAGAAAGGTTAGTCTAGTTTAGATTAACGCGAAATTCGCTTACCAACGCAAGCCTTTATTTATGCGCTACGATTGAGATGTAACCGGAGGTGATCCATATGTGCTGGTACAGGAATGTTTCTGGCAGGAGGAGAGCCTGAAACAATAGTGTTACAGTGATACTGAGAAACACAGGCTGATGCTGATGAACCTGCTCCACTGCACTATTGAATGAGTCTATTCCTCCTATAACCCTGATACAAATAATTATGTGGCTGTGTGATGTTGCAATCATGATATTTAAAAGTGTTTTATTTCTCGTATTTCAGTGTGTTCTTGAGTACTGGACTTAAATACAACCTGGAATTTATTCTTTTCTGTGAGTATTTGGTATTAAATTAATATTTACTACACATATTTCCTAGGGATACGGTATTTGATTATTGAGCAGTATAACTAATGCAAACCAACCTTCAAATTTACCATTGTCAAAACACGCAAACAATATCTCACTGAGTTTACCAGTTGAAAATATTAAAGTGATAGATTGATGTGTCTGCGCAGAATTTATGCATTAATTAATGTTATTGTTGTAGGGGGACCCTGGTCGCCATTTGCCAACAGTTGGCATCTACGAGACGAGTACAAACACGGCAGCAAGCGTCTGGCTTTGGCAGAGAAGTAAGGCATGCCGTGACATCGCATTTGTTAAGATAACTGCCTTCATTACAATAATTATAGAGCAATTGTTTAATTAATTGTTCCATTATTAGTATCTAATGAATATTTAGTTATCCCTGCACCTTTGGTGTTACCGTATATTCATTAACCTAACTTACCACTATTTTTTATTTTTTTTATTTTTTATCTCCACATATTAAGAATTGCAATATATATAATACAGTAAATCCAATATGAAAATATTGAAAACCAGTTGCACAAAATAAGTTTGACCATGAAATATCATCTAGAAATGCGAAGGTGTGTTGCAGTTCGATGTATTTTTGGCCTTAAGCGACTGTAAACCCCAATTCAAAAAAATGAATTAAAACATTTTTCTCCGCAGTTTGTCATCCAAGATCCTGTGGCTGGGTCTGTGCAACTTCCTGTTGTGTCCTGTCATCTTCCTGTGGCAGATCCTGTACCTGTTCTTCAGATATGCAGAGGTCAGGGGTCAACTCGAATTCCTTCCGTATTCATATGCATATATATTGCTGCAAGTGAAGTAGAATCTAATGCAATGTAGAAATCGTGTCATGCAGCGACTTTTCTATGTGGTTTGTGTTACACTTGTAATCTTTTTTAAAATACGCGCTGTCTGTGCTCACATATTTACTGCAATATTCAGTATTAAAAATGTTGCAGGTTTCATCCTGCCCTAACTGACAAGCCGTGATATAAGTGAAAGAAAATTGAAAGCGGCTAAACCCCAATTCATAAACAAAATATTTTTAAATATTAAAAAAGAAAATGAAAATAAATAATTAATTTTCTTTTCTCCAGATAACGCATTCTTCACTGAATAAACATTCACATTTATTAAATACTTTCTGCTTTTAAATTTCCAGTTAATAAAGAAACAGCCAAGCTCTCTCGGTGCCAGGAGGTTTTCAAACTACGCTCGGTTGTATCTCCGTCATTTCAACGAGGTCGATCACGAGTTTATTGCAAGGTACCGTATGTGATCATCGTGATTTTATACACTCATTAATGTCTCATTTGCTAATATGTGAAATTTGGTGGATCGGCATCATTTTGAAACTTGACATCCACTGGGAATGTCCTCGGATACATAGAATTCCAAATTGATGGTCAATGTTCCCTCAATAAGAGTTCTGGAAATCTATGTGGAAAAAATGTCAGAGTTCAGTTTGTCTTTGTTCACTTTTGTATACCTTTTCTTCATTTCAGGTTAAATCGTGGTTACGGCCCTGCCTCGTACTATATGACAATATTCACAACACCAATTCTAGTCGTATTGTCAAAGTAAGTGAAAACCATTATGTTTGAGATATCAAAGAATCAATTATTATAGCACAGTTCCTGGCGACGCTTGCTATGAACAGCATCTGCATCATGACCTTTTCATGTCACAATAGGATAACGTTGACTGTCAGGCTAGGTGTCTATGTGTTCAGGGTGAACCGCTCCCTAGATAGGTATAATGTTTAAGCACCTGTCAGCAGCCTAGCTGGAACTCAGTGCTATATAAAAAGATCATATTTAAATATTTAAATATTATTATTATATTATTATTATGTTCAACAAGTTCATGTCACCAGATTTTAAATGAATCACAGGCTTAGGCTATGTCATGTCTACTTATGGTCCTGGGCATCGTTTCTCGAAGCTCTCTTAGCTACTAAGGGACCATAGCACTCTTAGCAATGCATTAGCTATTGGCAAAGAGCGTGCTATGGTCCCTTAGCGGCTAAGAGAGCTTCGAGAAACAATACTCATGACAATGGTATTAAATTGCTTATAGATGATTACCACCAGTTAGTTGAAGATAATAAGCAGATGATCACAAAAACATCCCATGAAAACAACATTTGCATAACTCATTTATGCGATAAGATTATCGTAAACGATCATATGCGATTGTTGACACAACACTGATGTGCATAAATTTCAAAGAGGTAGAGTGTAGACTAAGAAAATATAGCATTCATTTCACAAAATTGATATTCACGTTCGTCACAATGGAGTATTTTCATACAATGAGACACTACAACCTTCGTGATTGGAAATTTCTATTCAGCACATAAATGCAAAAGCAACCATTTCTATAATAATACAGGTATTTATATTTCATAATATTTCATAGGGTGTTACGTTTGACCATGAAATATCGGAGTATGTTAACAAACACCATGATTCCTTTAACATCTGCAGAGCATTATATTGAAATGATATACTTCAGAATATTATTAGTTATATTAAATTTGTAGACCTTTAAGAGACATGAATTTATTCTACAAGATGCATTTTTCAACGAATTTGTTTTCTAATTGAGGCTTGAAAATCATAGCACAGTAGCTTTTAGTACCGGTAAATAGAAGAGAGATATCTAAACCTAAATCGTGTAAATATGCCTTTTAAATTAGCACTTCATAGTTATGTCGCCAAATATAATATACAGAAAACTTTAAACATGTACCAGAGAGTATGAACCTATTATGAACGTTAGCATGAACCTATTTAAGAAATAATTAGCATTCTGTTCTCAATTCCAAATTCAATATTTAACAAAAATAAAATAGTTAAGAAATTGTGAAAGATTAACAAAAGATAAGATGTGTACAACAGAGGCTTGCTGCCACATACTGACCAATCCCCATTGAGCTGACGACGGTCTGGCTAGTGGTCTGTAAGTGTATGATGGTCCCCTGACAAGATTATCTCCCCCTTTTGCCCGATATTTGAGAAGATTCGAAGAATTGATCGAGTTTCCAGCTTGTCGATGCTGACCAATCTTAGTACTGTATTTTGACACATGATGGTAAAAAAACTTTAAATTAATATGGAATATTATTGGCGTCTGTTCGTTGGTGTGCGACCCTCAGTTGGCAGACGATTAACTTTGGCTCGACTTCCAGACAGCCAATATCCTGGTCAGGTCAGGGTTCCACTAACGTTTCAATTTTTTAGAGTCCCTGGGACGCATGTTGATATACTTATCAACAATTTTTATTAATAAAGTGCGTCCAAACTTGCAATTTTTGCGTATGGGACGCAGGATTGCGCGTTCGGAGAAACTCTCTCAGGTCATGGGTAATCGATCGGTGTGTGGCTAGCATAATAATAATTAGATTGAATGATTAACGTCACATCGAGATACCTTCCAAAAATATACTTATTTCAATATCTTTATATTGAAAAACAAAACCTTGTGCATTATCGAAACTCAAATTATATTTTCATATTTGTATAGTGGTGGAAGTATTGTACAATGTGCCATACACTACTAGACATCTCCATAGTCTACAATTAATATTAGATACAACAAAATCTGACTAACATAATAATTTAGAATTATGAACTTTCAAAGATTTTCTATTGAGAAAAGCATTCCATAAAAATAATTTTCAATATTGACATTGTTTCCAATGTATTTTTGGCATATTCATGTGCAAATGTATACTGAAAAACAAATAGTATTTTAATAGACAACTAAAATATTCTGTGTAGATTTATGGTTAGTTGAGTCTCAGTTTATTATTGAAATATTCAGTTCACGGACAGTAAGAACAATCTAAATGGAATACGGGAGATGAAACTTAATTTTTAAAAACACAACAAATTCACTGACCTAGTTCCTATAACAAAGGCTATAACACACCATAGAGACAGTTATCCATAACACAGTAGACAAAGCTTTCTTCAAAAACATACAAACGTCTGGAAGAATGTATTTCAGATTTGCGACTGCAAAACATTAGGATATGAACATGTTTAACCCTCTCCCTGCTGTATTAGGCACTGGTACAGTCCTTTATGGAATCTCCAGTTGCCTTCAGCAGATAGAGGGTTAATAAGGAGCACCAGGTTTAAAATGAGTGGCATCTGCTATATTATGTACAGTGTTTATGTCAATTGACAGGATGAAATATACGAGATTATATACATGTACAACATGTACTGCACAACCTCTTTAAGATGGATTCATTCTCAGTGTTCAGACAGACAGTACAAGTGAGTGAGCAATGGGCTGCTCCTTTCTAGCTGTTCTGTCTGTACTTTCTGTCCGACGCATCTGCAGTTACACTGTGCGGTGTTGATCCTTTGTAACTGCGCATGCGTCGAACAGAAAGGCTGCTCCTTTCTAGCTGTTCTGTCTGTTCGATGCATGCGCAGTTACACTGTGCAGTGTTGATCCTTTGTAACTGCGCATGCGTCGGACAGAAAGTACAGACAGAACAGCTAGAAAGGAGTGGAGCAGCCGACGAGTGATTTGAGGGGTTTAACACTATTTCCCATAGTATTGCATTGATTTTGTTGCAATGTGCTTATATTAGGAAGGAAACCTGAAGCAACATGTGCCATGACAAGTCCAACCAATTTTCTAATGCTTCAACTTTTATTAAAAACTGGGAAAATAAAGGAATTTTGCAAGTAAAAGATCTATGTGACTTAAATGGAATCATGTCATTCAAAAAAAAAAGTCCAACAACAGGAGTATTAACACATATATACTGGACCCATTACATGCATGGGATTCAAACACAGACTCGTCTGTAGTTCGATGCACTATCACTGCCCTAGCCATAAAGATTGCATAAGGAACTGTTGGTTATATAAATACACTGTACTTTAACAAACCAGTATAAAAGTCTATATCAGAGTATTGTGTTCATTTCACTTTTCAGGAAGAATTTCAACATTTTCTTGAAAACAATCTACAGATTTATATTATAGAGAAACATATATTCTAGTATGCTGAGAATATGCTAGCATTTGACAAATGGTAAATACTCAATTCAAAGTCATTGTCCCACACAAAAGCAACCAGTAAAAATGTATTTTGTAAATTCATTTCTGTCGTATCGCTTTCGCTTAGTTGGTCTGTATTAATTCCATGTTTAAATAATAAGTAAATGCCAATTAATATACTAGATGGTCTAGAACTATTAAATATAATCAACCAATTCATTTTGTGTTTTACAGTAATTTAGTTTTACAGTTTGTTGTAAATAAAGTGTTTTACAGTAATTTAGTTTTACAGTTTGTTGTAAATACAGTGTTTTACAGTAATTTAGTTTTATAGTTTGTTGTAAATACAGTAATTGTTTTACAGTAATTCAGGTTTATAGTTTGTTGTAAATACAGTGTTTTACAACAATTAATATGGCTCCCAAATCATGGCATTATGAAAAGAATGTTATGCAGCCCAAGGAATAACTATCAGCATATATGTACAGTGCTCTCTCGATATAACATGGAAGTTGGGGTCCATGACATGCCACCCACGTTATCATACCTGCGTTATATCAACAAATATAACTGGAGAAAGAAAAAATAAATAATTTTTTTTTTAAATGGGGTCCAAGTTGGACCCTGCATTGTATCCGAATATGTGGTGCATCGAAGGGCGTTATATCGAGGAAGCACTGTATCTGAAAATTGTGAACCGTTTCTTTGTGTGTATTTTCCTTAACGGTCTCACTAATGCAATCTTGTTATATCATAATCAGGAAGTAAAGAATACACAACACCTGGACAAAACCATCATGAATTAATAAAGACCCTATTTGTAAACAGAACAAAAACACTAACACATTATCACAATAATATCTCGTCCAATTCTGATGTATTCTGTGAATGTTCGCCCTAACATGCTTCACACATGCAAACATGCACACACACACACACACACACACACACATGCACGCACACGCACACGCACACACACACACACACACGTGCCAGACTTCACATCGGCGACTTGGCGTTGATGGACACGTGTCAGTGAGGCCTCCCAGACACCGCCTCGCTCGGCGCTTCTGAAAGACACACAGGCACTTTGTCCGTTCTGGCATTATTAGAGTTTTCCACCCCTGGCTCATTCTCCTTTTGAGCAAGGATGGAAACGTTTGTCTGTATCTTCACTCCTGGAATACCGTTGCTGATTATCTTTGATTTTGGCGAGACCGTGGGCCAGCTCGATGCCAGCCCGACGTTTGGAAGGTTTTTCTCCGTGCGTAACGCCCTCAACTGGAGGTGAAGGTCGTCCGGATCCTGAGGTCGGTTCGACTGGAATGTGATATCCGACAGGGAATTGATCGTCCGTTGGGAAGAGGTGAACTTAGTTATACTCCCACGTTGCAGCACTAGCGTCTGATTCTTCAACGGCACGAAATTCAAGTATTCCAAGCCGCTGGCCATCCTGCTGGTCTCGATGCTGGGACTGAGGTTGGTGAGCTTGGGGCGCGACATCAGCGCCTCCATAGAGAGGCTGCGCACCTCCTTCACCGTGGCCGAGGTGCTGCTGATGTCTGCTGAGGTAGACCTGAAGAGAGAGGTCGTAGGGAGGCTCTGGCGCCGTAGGAACGGTATCCGTGGCCCGCCGCTGTCTCGGCGGATCCCCAGGTAGAAGTTGAGGTCCCTACGGACGAGCACCTGGGGCATGCTGTGACGCCGTTTGCCGCTGGCGATGTACGTGTCCATGTCTTCCGACACCGGAGACAGGCTCCGCCCACTTTCGCTCATCTGCTCCGAGTCGTAGTTGTACGCCAGATTCACGTCGTTCTCGACTACGTCGTCCTCTTCACTATGTCCTTCCTCGCGGTCCTCTCGGTCCTCACTCTTGTCCTCTTCTTCGTCCTCCTCCTCCACGTCGTCGTGCTTGGGAGTCGGACTGTCGAATTCGTGCGTCTGAACGGCTTCGTCGTCGATGATCTTCTGCCAGTGAACCTTGTTCACCGCGATGTTGTCCAGCATCGTTTGGCTCAGTTTGGATGAAAGGAAGCGCTTCCATTCCGTGAATAGCGGTAGTGCCACGAAGTCCATGAAACCTGAAAAAGAAATTAAAAGAAAATTATTACGAGATCAATTAATGTGTACACTGATAATAAGAATAAATCCTGGATGGACATCAATATTAATGACATGTAGAGAGAAGATTTTCTACAGCTCATTGGATAGAAAATAGGGAATCATACATAGGGACGATGCCATTGGATATACGATGGTCAGTATGGCTGTATGCAACCAGCCCACCTGGCTTACCTCCCCTAGTTGTTGCAGAGTCTATGGTTTATTAACCCTCTCCTTGCTGAAGGCGACTTAAGTTGCCCGAGCACATGCAGAAATAGAATACCAGGGGGCTGCTCTTTTCTGGCAGTTCTGTCTGTACTTTCTGTCCGACGCATGCGCAGTTACACTGTGCGGTGTTGATCCTTGGTAACTGTGTATGTGTCGGACAGAAAGTACAGACAGAACAGCTAAAAAGGAGTAGCCCCCTGACCAGAATGTGCGTCCAAGAGTGTCAATGGAACACCACATTGTCTGTCACTTACATGGATGTTAGTACGCTTTCAGATGTCAGTTTTCATTGGTAGGCTCGCTACAGCAGCTACAATAGCCTCATTTGTCTTTGTGATAAAAGTATTCCCACATATGATCATTTACCTGCTTGGATGTTTGCCACGCTGTTTGTTTTTCTGTTGCATACCGGAGTAACAGGAATACGAAGAGCATGCTCGGCGTCACCTGCAGTGAGAAATCAAATTGTAAAATGTTCTATACATGTATTGCAGTGTTAGAAATTCAGAAAATAATCAAAGTGGGTCAATCTCCAAAAGCCCAATGTTAATGCTGGTCAAATCTGTAATTTAGGTCTTAACATCACCTTTAACATCACCAGGGACCCCTCTATTTACATTCTCGTGAAATTTGATATTTTTCAATAATTACGGGAAACTTTTTTTTTTTTTTTTTTTTTTTTTTAAATTGGGGTTTAGTCGCTTCCTAGATTCTTTCACTAATATCACGACTTGTAGTACATCAAAATCTCGCACCAATTTAATATAATACTAACTATTTCTGCTCAAAATTGCCATTCTTAGATGGTTATTGTAGAAATCAAATCCATGAATTTTTACATGAGTGAGAGTCGTAGTTTTCTGCATCCACACAGAGGATAGGATAATACGCATTATTCAACATATGTGGTGGATTTCTACTGTGTATTAACGATAGCATAATCAACAATGTGGATTATGCTCGTGATGGTGTCGCCAGACAATGACTTTAACGTCATGACTTGACGTCATAGGCAGACCAATGCTCATCAGCGGACTGTGGCCTTCTCTCTAAATCAAATCATTTTTCGGTAGTTTATCATGATTTCTTCCAATAAAATGATTATGTTGAATAATTAGAATAACCCACTCAATACGAGCAATTACGGAAAATATGTCCCACGTGAAATTAATGTTCAACGTATTTTCCGTAAGCACTCGTATCGCGTGGGTTATTCTCTAAGTCTTCATTGGAACCAGAATTGAACGTACCTTGATTGAAGAATTCTTCTACAACCTTTTCACTCCATACTTTGCTGAGCGACCATATCCGACAAGGATTGCAGATGTCAGCACATTTCAACGCGATCTGACGGAAAAATAATAATGTGAATTGTAATGAAAGGCTTGCTTTAAATTATCAATATCAGAAAAAATCTAGAGCTGGAACGAATTCAAATAAGAATGTATCAAAGGTATTACTAATATTCAAATATTCGTAACCAATATTTTATAATTGTTTCAGCTCTTGAAAGCACTGCATTTCACCACTGGAGGTCTCTGTGATCAATAAATTATACAAATGGTCATTGGTAAATCGAGCGGTTGAAATGTGGTACTCACTTGCAGCACAAAATGTCGGTTGTCTTTATTATTCACATATTCAAAGTTGCCGTCGTCTAATTGTCTCTGGAGGAAAGAAATCATCATTGAATTAGTATATGTAATAGCAAAACTGTCATTGAACATCGGTGTGCCGAAATAGGTGTTTTGGCCTTAATATTATTGTCTACAGTACTACAATTTCAAAGTCACTTGATGCATGTGTTTATATTTCTATTTTTGATCTTACGATTCTCTACAATATCTCCTCCCACCCCACCCACACCCACACCCCACACCTCACCCCACACCTCACCCCACACCTCACCCCACACCCCACCCCACCCACATCCTCCCACCCCACTTCCCTTGCTTCCACACCAACTCAATATTTCCACTCCACGAAACTATATGGTTTTAAGGCGATTTTAAGGAGGATTTGCACACTCTCAAACAGGGTTGCATCCCTTTATCCATGCCATATTATCAAGATATTTTCCTTTCATTATCAAATCCTGACACAAACAAATAATTTAAAATGGGAAAACAGCCATGAAATGCTTCAGTTAATGAACATAACTTACCCTAAATCTGGTCAGAAATTCTTGTTGTCTAGTAATATCCGTAGCAAGGATTAATGATTTTATTTGTTGAACCAAATTGTCCCTGAAAGAAAACATAAAACAATATGTTATTAGATATTATTATACTATAGTATTCCAAATTATGACAATTAGTAAAGTAAAGCCAGTTTTTTTCATTCATATTCTTGGATAAGTACGATAACTGCAACAATGGGGTCGATCATTGCAATAATTTTCGATTTTCACTCCATGTGAATTATTGTTTTATGTCACAGCGAAAAGGAAATGAAACTATATTTGGGGTCAATGGTCATGTACTGAATACAAAGCCCTTATTCAAATAGACTCAACCTACGAACAAAGTCAAATCTGGTTACACGTTCATAATATATCCTGCATCTTATTAAATCTTATGACAGCAGTAACTTAAGATGAACATTGTAGATTCATGTGACGTCAATAGGACATCGGCAGCTGTTTGATTAGTTTATGTCACAGGATTTTGAATGATTTTGGGCTATCATGGGGCTGCTCCTTTCTAGCTGTTCTGTCTGTACTTTCTGTCGGACGCAAGAGCAGCTACCAAGGATCAACACCACACAGTGTAACTGCGCATGCATCAGACACAAAGTACAGACAGAACAGCTAGAAAGGAGAAGCCCAGGTGTCAACTAAGGTGGTGTTCCATTGACAGTCTTGGACGCACATTCTGGACAGGGGGCTGCTTCTTTCTAGCTGTTCTGTCTGTACTTT
>JAVCKZ010053715.1:0-17070 GCA_034780755.1 Lepetodrilus elevatus | reverse complement strand
CATCGTCATCATCTCAACGTTGCCCACAAAGCAAATGCCCGCGTTGTTGACAATGCCCCACAGTTCTAACAAGAGAAAATAAATCCCCAAATGTTAGATATTGATTATTTTTTATTTTATTTTATTTTTTACCATAGTAATAATAATGTATTAACTTGTTTTAAATATACTTTAGAGCTTGGATTTGTGCTTTGTGCTATTATATTTTAATAGTTGCATTAAGTAATTTCCCCCTATGGGTGAAATATTTCAGCTGCGATGTCAATCCAAAAAGAATATGATTATTATTATTATTACTATTACTATTATTATCACTATCAATATATTATTATTACTATCATTACAGTGATAGTGAATTCAGCTAGAAAGCGACTCTAAACCCCAATTTTTAAAATAATAAAATAATAAATAATAAATATTATTATTATTATTATTATTATTTTTATTTTTATTTTTATTTTTATTTTTATTTTTATTATTATTGTTATTATTATTTTTATTATTATTAATAAAACTGCGCTCACCATTGTCGCCGAGGTTGTCCTCCACGAACTTGACGGCGTCCTGCATCTGGTCCTTGTTGCGAACGTCCAGCTGTATTGTCTTGAGGCGGTCTGAGCAGCTCTGTTTCAGCAGCTTCTCTCCAGGGCCGTCCTGAAAGAGGCAGGCCGCGAACACCGTGATTCCCATTCCGTCCAACTTCTTGGCCAACTCGTGACCGATGCCCTGATCACAGCCTGGAAAATAATTTAAAATTTCTAGTACATTGCTAAAACAAGCAATTTTAAATTATCTGAACATTGCATAATATTGTTTACATGATATAAATGATTAAAACATCATTTTATTTTTTTTTAATATTTTTTTTTAAATAGTTACAATTTAATATTATTATTTTTTAATTTACATTTTTTGTTGTTGTGGTATGGGTGAACTATTTGCAATACGATTGTAAAACTTGTTGCGTAATTTATTAAAATAATTATTTAGCAGAATCAGACTTTAACTAATCACAAGTTAAATTTTCAGGGTAAAAATTATTTTAAAATTTAGAAATGGTTTTTAGTAATGTACCGGTCGGTAACACATGCTGGAGAAACAGTGAATCCAAACACTGCCTTTGTAAGCTAGTTACTTTCAGGCCTCGAAACTTTCTTGAGTACGATTTCATGCTCGGCTCACTAATCTTAAAAAATCCCAGTATAAAATTTGTACTAAAACATTGTGTAATCTCGTGGCCAGGTGTTTTGAACATTATTCTATATTGTATCTGCCATGATCATAAACAACTGAATGTGTCGGGTGACCTTTAGAAATTAAATCGTGTATACGACACACCCTTAATATCGATATCAATATCAATTATTATATGTGTTTCTTTCCCCCCACCGATATCTTCCGTATCTCTGTGGAATGACGTTCTCTGTCTGTGGAATGACGTTCTCTGTCGTGTTTACATATCATAGAATTTCAAAATATCGGTAAATAACTTTTGATTGGAGCTTTCAGTGCAAACAGATTTACTCTTGGTGAATGCCTGAGGCTTGGATGTAATATAAAACATTTATCGATGGTGTTTACTGATCTCGGTTCAAACATTCTCAGAGAAATACCCATTCGTGCACCCGATGACCGTTCAGTTATGAATGACACGTTTGTGAACACGCACTTGCGGTACAAACACTTTCACAAGTTCGTACCAATCCATAAATCAGAAAGTATGTTTACTTTCACTAGATAGTACTCTTGATAGTAAACTCTGTGATAGAAGTTGAGCATAAATCTCTGTTGTCGGCTACCATGATAAATAGATCTGTTTGTGCCTACATGCAAATAATACGTACAGTCGTAAATGGATTTATTATATTGAATATTCAATAGAGTTGAATAGTTTTGTTATTTTCTTACTATGAGTCATGTTTCAAGTGTGCAAATAAGAATAAAGGACCATTTTTAATTTTCACATTTTACATTTCTTTGAAATGATGACGGTTCTATTTGGATATAGATAGTCCTCTCAACATATTTATACGCCTAAGGCATATCGTTCTGGTAACAAAGTGTGTGACCCTAAATTCGTATCAAGAATATTTTTTTATTTTTTTTTATTATATTGACCATTCACCATTGTCTGAATAAAATGTGACTACGGTACGTCCTCTTTTAGTAATTCTACATTTGATATTGGATACATTTTACTATAAATGGTGAAACATCGCTGAAATGCGAGAAACCAGTTGCAGTGCCTCAAAATCGCAGATCTTTTCAAGTGCATGTTGTAAATGTTTATTGATGAAAATAAACTAATATATAATCCTATAATTCTAATATTAACGTTTTTTTTGCAATAAATTGTTTTCAAGAAATAAAATATTTTTCCTACGTGCCTGCCCTATTTTGAAAATGTGGATGCCTGCCCTATTTTGAAAATGTGGATGCCTGCCCTATTTTGAAAATCCACATTACCCGAAGCATGCCGTGTTATTTATCTTGGCCTAAGAATACTACTGAGAAAATGCACCGAGTGACCCCACTACTGTGAGCCTTTGGCAAACTTTACCAGAGAGCTGTAGTGTAACGCACTCGTTGACCCCTGTCTTGCATTCTCCAGCTACCTCAGATCTGAGGGTCTTCAGGTGCTTGGCATTCATTATTCATGTGCGGGGCTCAATGGACTGCTAAGCAGGCCCTGGCTGAGTGTTTATCATGTTGACAGTTTACTATTAGCTGAATGGAGGAGTAATGGTTGTGGTATGAGGAAGAGTATAGTATGCATGCATGAGCTGCGGGTTGTTGGCCTTGCACTTTAGGGGTTAATCAGGTGGTTCAATGTCATTCGTGATTAGTGCCACATTGTGTCTAAGTATGAGGGAGATTATTAATCTATTAACCCTTACCCTGCTGGATTAGCCACAGGCACTGCTTCTCAGTTGCCTCCAGCATGGAGAGGGTTAATAGACATTTGTTTTTGTACATTTGTTTTTTATAGCTTTATCTAATTATTTCTTTCTCTTTTATAGATAGTTTAATTTATTTCATTTCATTTTTCTTTTCTTTTAGTTCATTTTCTTTTAGTTCATTTTCTTTTATTTATTTTTTCAAATTCTATTTATATTTATAATTATATTCCATATTTTACTTTATTTTACATTATATTATTTTGTATGGTAACATTTATTTCCTTTTTTATCCACTCATTCTAAATGTAACTTGGTATTATTGAGAGAGAAAATGAAAACATAAACAAATAATAAAGAATTATTGAGGAGTTGGTTGCTAAATGACAATTAGTAGAATCTATGTAAAGTCTACATTCCATATATACTTTATAGGCAGGAATATTTTTATTTTCATTTAATGAATGTACTTGCAAAAGGGTGTTAAATGTAACATGCAATACTGAAAAGAAATGACACTTAAAAAATCTTCAAAAGTCACAACTTTTGATTGGGTTTTTAAGCATACTTTTTTTCAGTCTCGCGTATTACATTATCCACCTTTTTGCAAGAACTTTTAATTTAAGCATACAACATTCATGGAAATAAATCTATTTTTGCAAATTGTGTTAATGCATATTTTCAGTATTCTTCCGTTTGAATTATCATGATTTGGTTGCAGTATGTTTTTCACTGTGTTTGCAATCAATATATTGCATGTGCACAAAAGCACTTTTTCAATGTAAGCGTACCGAGTTTACTACAGTACAGTACTTTATACACTCGATAAAAACGGGCCGAAAATAATTTGCTCATTAATTCAAAATACATATGCACCGTGTAGGTTCATGGTAGTTTGATCCCTCAATTACCTACACCCACTTTTGATGTGGTTTACTATTGTATACTCGCGCTCTTTCCTTTCCTCTTTGCCCCCTTAATGCTGTGAACCCAGAAGAGTACTCAATTAATAAACACGACTCCGAAAATAGCGCCCTCGCGGTTTGCGGTTTAGCGAGTGTTTCACACCCAGTGGTTGGGGTTCTAGTTGCGACGGCTTAGGTTCGGGCTGCGGTTGCGCCAATGCATAGGTGAGGTGCGTGCTGGGTGGCGCCGAATGCAAGTTTGGATCCCGGCCAAACCACAGTACCAAATTGCAGGTACGCTGTCAACATTTTAATGCGAGTGTTGGGCACTTTCTGTTGTTGTGGTCCAGGGTTAAAATGGAAGTGGTGATTTATTTGAGTGCACGTTTGTTGATTATTATTATTATGGCTTTGGGTTGTTAGGGGTAGGGAGGATTTTCTCCAAAGATAATTAGAAAAAAATATATTTTTGTGAATTTTTTTTTTTAATATAGATCTTGCGTTTTAAATAAAGTGGTAATTTATTACAGTTCTCAGTTGTTTAAGAATACAATAACTGGTGTGTGGTTTAATTATTTAATTTTTTTTGTGATTTTTTTTAAAGATAATTACTTTGTTTAAATAACACTTGACGTATTCCAGCATTTGTGTTTGGATTAACCTCTTCACTGCTGCAGGCATAATATTTATATATGCCCAAAACACATGCACAATGAAACAATTCAGCGTTAAACACTGTGTGTAAAGTGCAAGCAAGCCGGTAACATGGAACTGTGTCTTGTTTTTTTAAGTCATAACATATGTGTGGTACATCAATTTGCTCGATTGAACAATTCATTATTAAAAAAGAGTAATGTATTTAGCTACGTTTTTTCATGCAAATATTGTCAAATTTGAATTGATCTATAAACTGGTAACATTATTTTCGTCATTTTATTTTAAATTTTATTTGATTTAATATTGCAACTTTATTGCAGTTTTATTTTTTTATTTAAATTATTATTTGTTTAATAAATTCATAGTTTTATTGGAATTTGTGATTTTTGTTTCTGCAATATTAACCAGCAATAAACTAATAATTTAACAGAGGGGGGGTGGAAACGGTTCCTACCTGTGATGAGCACAGCTTTCCCAGCGACGCCTAGAAATGCCTGCGGCAGGTTGCAGTACATGTAGTAGATGACGGCCAGGATGACTGCGGCGCCCAGCACAGTGTTCGGCAGCAGCGACGTGGACGACGTCACCAGCGGCGCCAGAACTGTCAGCAGCAGCAGCTGCGTGCACAGCCCCGACGTCAGTCTCACGCGGCCGTAGACGACGGCCATGGCCACATACGCCAGATACGACAGCAGCAGCATCATCGACACGCAGAACCACGCCAGACTCGACGTCGGAGACGGCGACGACGACGGGACGGTGATGGTCAGAGTCTCCGACGACGGCATCTTGACCTGGGTGTTGGAGATGAAGTTCAGGATTGCCAATGCCATGATGATGGTTCCTATAGAGTCAGAAGTTCCCTGGAAATGTCCTGTTATTGGGAGCCTTTAACCACTGACTTGCAAAGCCTGCAGAGTTCAATATGACCAAGAAAAGTCTTGTTAGAGGAGGTTTGTCCAATGGTTCTAGAATCCTGCAATATGGTGTGGCAAGGGATTGTTCTTGGAGGAGGTTTCTCCACCAACTTTTGATATCGCCCGGAAGTGCTTTCTTTAACCTTTTCACTGCTGCAGGCAACTGGAGATGCAATCACCAATTTTGATCACTTTAGCAAGAAGGATGTCAAAGAATTATTCTTCACTGGCTTTTGAGTGCAATAGTCTTGAAACACTATGGAGTTATTTTAACCTCCTTGATGTTGCAGGCAACTGCAGATGCACTGATTTCAATGTCACAGGATTTTATTTTGTCCTCAAACTGCAGAGTCCAATAAGCTTGAAGAAATGCCTGGTTAGAGTTCTGTCCACTGCTGAGAGTCCAAGCCGTAAGGGTCATAAAGAGTTCCAATAATGACCAGCGATTTCAATGTCAATGGATTTCTTTTAGTCCACAAACTTTCACATTTGCATAAGTCTTCAAGAGCCAGAGAGATTTGTCCACTATGCAGGCCAAGTCTTCAAGTGCCCTGGTTACGAGAATTTCGAGAATTTCTTGACCACCGTCTTTAAAACAAGTCCCAATAGCCTTGAAATTCCAGAAGAGTTTTGTCCAATGTCTTTGTTTAAAGTTCCAATATCGCCTTGGTTCAGAAGTTCAGAAGTCCTGTGTCCACCCAACGTCTCCAATCCTGGAGGTGCTCAAGAGGCAACAGAGAGTCTCGGCCACTGGAAGTCCAATATTCAGGTGTCCAATAGCTGGGTGTCACTTCTTCACGGCTGGGAAGTGCTTCGCTGGACAGCTCAAGAGATAATGAGCCGGGAGTGAGGACGGCTGCAGTACTTATAGACCCACGGAGGAGTCAGCTAGTGTGTTACCCCCCAGCCCAGTGCAGCAGGTATAGCAGAGAGAGAGAGAGAGAGAGTGCTGTACACTGTGGTAGCTGAGAACTGGGTTGGCTAGGACTGTGTGTATACCTGCCGCTGTAGTAGTACTACTACTCTCTATGCTAGGGGGGTTAAGCTTCCACTGCACAGACATGCTGGCACCCCAGCGGTGCCCTCTGGCCTAGGGGGTGTAGGGTTATGCAGGGTACTTTTTTTTATTATTTTAATAAGGTTTTTGTGTGACTTGTTTTTTCATTATTTAAAAATAATAATATTACGTATCATTATTATTATTATTTATTATTATTATTATCATAATATTATTATTATTATTATTATTATTATTATTATTATTATTATTATTATTATTATTATCATCATTATTGTTGGTAGTAGTAGTAGTAGTGGTAGTGGTGGTGGTAGTACGGTAGTAGTAATTTTATTTTAATGCTATTATTGTTCAGGTATTATTCCATGATTGTCACAAACCTGCACATGTACAAGAGGGAGGAAAAAAGTTACGTTAATTTTGCGAGAAAGAAATATTGATCATTTTGATATTTTTCAATTGTGCAATTTTAACGAGAAAATAATATGAAATATCTACCAGAGAAATACTTCATTCTATTTTGTAAAAATATTCTTTTATTTTTTTTTGTGTAAATTATATTTTTATTTTTTTATTATTTTTATTTTACGCACTTCTAATTAACTGTCATCGTACATGACAGTTGACTTGATTAAGCTGGGTATGATGTCAGTCCAGGGCTGTAGAGTGCTAACGAACTGGTCCTCCGGGTTCTGAAACAAACAACACAAGGTCCTTCCTTCCGTCCCATGACTGGTGTGTAAAACGTACCGGTGAAATATTTACGAATTTGTCAGGTACCTAATTGACGGCGATCACGGCTCAGTCATCCTCTGCTCGCGAGCGGACACTCGCTGATGTGCTCACATTACGGCAGATTGACCGATTTATCTCAGGCGAGTTATCTTGGCTTGAAAACATCTTGCATAATGTATGACTCTGATACAAACAAAAATTGGGGGCGGGATAGTGGGTCCTCTATGCGAAATCAAAGGTCAGTTCGAATTCCAGTCACGTAGGCAGGTATCGTGGGCAGCTAGTGCAGATTTAGTTTCATGTGCACGTAGAGTATTGAGATGCTATCTCAGTGTTGTTATTATTATTATTATTATTATTATTAGTGTTGTTATTATTATTATTATTATTATTATTATTATTAATCCTATATGTTTATCAATACCAGCCATGGTTTTTCTATTTACCTGTTGCACATCATCAATTACCGGTATTGCCAGATCATTGAAATACTGAGAGAGAAAAAAGGTGGCACAAAATCTTGACAGCCAAATATAAACACATGCATAGAGCTCGCATTGATTCTTTAACTCTCTCCATGCTGGTGGGAACTGGAGATGCCCTAAGAGCAATGTCTGTGCTTAATTCAGTAGGTATATGGTTAATATGTTGCTACAGTAATAATATGATCGTGATTCCTAAAAATATTATGATTGGAATTCTGAAATATTTAAATTCTGAGCTTTTAATAATTGTATTTTAAATAAGATAGGCATTCAAGATGGGTTGTTATTGTGCAAACATCACTATGAATACTGTAGATTTCATATTGTAGCTTTTAACACAGTAGACATTGTATTGCCGCACTCAAAATGTGGGTTTGACAGGGTTGTGCATTATGTCGTTATTCATTCACAAGCACTGCTGAAAATTTGCCAAACCTCTGTTTACTGTTTTTAATACATTTCAACCTAATTATTAATTAAATCGACCCCCAAACAGATTCTTTAAAAAAAAATGGAAGCATATTAATAAATTTCATGTGTGTGTCTAATTCACCTCTGACCTATATCAAGTATATCATGTCAAACACAGGAGTAAACATGATGGGTATCTCACCGCCCGCCATCAATATCTATCTCCTAGATATCCCACTGTGCAACCCATATCAGGCTTAGCATGGTGGGGTCACTAGGTACAGTGGTATATCTGTCGAAGAGGTTGCTCTATTCTGGTGCACAAGGTCTTCTAATCTGGGTGATTTCTGTCTCTCAAATGGCTTGTGCCGAATTCCTGATATGCCTGGGGGGGCTATATTGAGTGCAGATTCCTGTGGTGTCAAACAGGGAGAGATTTCATTCCCCCCAAAATCCGTGGGATGCGCGCTTTGCGACCTTTGAAATACATGTACTGACATATTAAAAGTTCATTGCGCAATGGGGTCTTAATGAATTTTCCTCCCTTTGTGGTTAGTGCTTTTAAAAATCAATTTCCCAACAAGCTAAAAAAAAACTTTGAAAAAAAAGTGGGTTAATTTGCCCAAGTTTGCTTTGCCAGTTGGAAGCAAACATTAAGTGAGGAGAAATATTCAGGATATTGCTATTGAAACGAAGCCAATACTTTGATGTCCGGAAGACTAATGGAAATTTATTTCGATTTTGTTTTACTCTTTCTTCTTTATGATTAGTAATAGTGCTTTAAAAAGTGTGTTTTATATGCAGATTTACATGTACCGTATGCACTATATTTTGAAAAAGAAAGTATGTAATTATATGTTATGCAATTGCTACTTAAAGTTAATATTAGTAATTTAAAGTACGGTATTGCAAGACCCAGCACAGATATATTTTTTATTGAGGGGTGGCGATGGGGAGAGTGTGTCAGAAATGTGCTGAAATAATTTATAACTTTATTATATTTATTTTTAATTGAAATGCAGTTTTCCATGGACCTGAGATTTTTTCAAGAAATACAAATTGTAAAAACTATATGTTTATTTCGAGACTTCTGGTACTGTTTAAAATTTGTTACAGATATATTCTGAAAACGCCAAGGTCATGAAATTGAAATACCAATGTGTGAACTATATTGCAGTATTATTTTAAGTAGAATCAGGGTCTCATTCAGAAGAACGATCATAGCATATTTCAACATGGCAGTTAACCAGTGTAGTACACACGATGGACAAGTTTCCGAGGTCAACAAGTTCTAAAACCATTGCGTATCTACTTCAAATTAAGTCTAGACATGTCTGCATAAACTGGTTGCAGTCTCCTAAATATTAGGTTCTATAGATACTAGTGCAGTAGTAGATCCGTCGGACATTCAAACTCAAAGGTCTCAAGTTTGAACCCAATTTCCAAAACAGTTGCCTTTCCATTGTGGGCGCCATATTGGATTTTTGTCCCCAGAGATTACGAAATTACGAAATGTATTGAGTATGATTTCATGCTGAAGCTCAAATTTTAACTGAACAAAACTGAGTTGAGAATAAGTCTACTAAAAATACAGTTTTGTTATCTCGAGGCCAGAGCTCAGTAATCATTTACGTTCTTGTTTCATCAGTACAAATGATGTTTGCATGTTTACCGTAATACTGAGTGCTATAAGTGGTACAGGTGTCTTCGTACCCGATACATAGCTCCTGATTTATGTATACCCGGTATGTGCACTTTTATTGCTCTTCATTGCTATCTTTACCTGTCCTGTATTTCATTGCAAGAAGTGCATTAAAACGGCTGAGTAATTATATATAATTCAGGACCAGTTTCGTAAGATCAGGCCCCGAGATTACGAAACTTTTCTGAGTACGATTTCGTACTCCACTCAGAATTTTGTTCATAAAAACTGCACTGGCGCGGGTTGAAATTGACACAGATGCTGTTATAGCTATATGACCAGACTACACTCTGAGTGCAGTAACAAATAAATACGATAACCACCTGTTTAACTCTCTCGATGCTGGAGGAAACTGGAGATGCCCTGAAGAGCAGTAGCTGTGTCTGATCCAGCAGGGAGAGGGTTAAGTACTCAACTGAGCCGGGATATCAATGATTCTTAGTGGGTTTTTTCTAGTGTTTTTTGTCTAAAGTCTTTTTTTTTTCATTTAATTTACATTGTTATTACAGGTAGTGTTTATTACTCGTGAGAAAATGTTTTTAATCAATTGCTTTCTAATTAAATATTCACTTTACTCTCTAATTGGTGTTTTGGTTTACTGCACAATCTTGGGTATTTATTTATTATTATTTTTTTTATTTTTTTTATTTTATTTTTTACTTGGGTTTTAGAACCAGTGTCACATGATTCTTTCACTTATATCACAGCTTGTCAGAAACCTGTAACATCTGTAGTACTGAATGGTGCAGTAAACTTGTTAGCACTGGCTGGTATTGACAGACCAACTGCACGATCTAAATAGCAGATGCACCACGTCTCAGAATAATAAAAAAAAAAAAAAAAAATATCGGAATTTAATTAATTCAATTAAACTTTAATGTAGACATGCACTATATGTTTACAATGCAAGTGTGTTGCATATCGATGAAAAATTGTCCACCGTGCCAATTAAACATTAATTTCAGTCAACAGTCTTCTTTCATCATGTGTTACTAGCTTAATTAAGGAACCACACATCAAAACCCTGAGTAAATTATTAAATTAATAAAAATAATAATATACATGTTTATATTGCGCCAAATCCATGCTTGAATGCTTGCTCACAGAGCTACGTTATTAACCCTGGATCGGTATAATATGCACTCATTTCACCTTCTCAACTCCCTGGGGAGTATGCAACCCAAGCTGCCAGTTAAGGAGTATTCTCGCTCAATCTTGACGTATCGCAGGCAAGTCGTTCCCTGATTTATGGCAAGCAATTGTATATTCTCAGGTATACATGTGGCTATTTTCGTGTACAAGCAGTAATAATAAATCATGGATATCTCAAGAGATGTGACAATACTTGGAGTGGTGGGTTTGGATATGGTGATAGTGGTGAAGTAAATCTCCCTGCCAAGGGTGTCACAGTTGTTGCTCTACAGGGCACCTGTGGTTGCCTGCTGCAAGGAGCAGAGTTAAATGTGTCCTAATGCACGTCTGCTGTGTCCAGTGTTGACTTTGACCTGCTGCTGTTATAACAGGAGAAAATCGGGTTGTGTTTGTATTTGAATTGCAGAGAGAGAGGAAGGCAGATTATATCGAGAGAGAGAAAAAAAAAATGGGAAAAAAATAAAAAAACAACATTTATTAAATTAACAATAAGAGAGAGAAGGGGAGGGGGGGGGGAGAGATATTATTACATAAATTACACATTTTTTAAAATTTGATAGTTAATGTCTAAAAAAAAAAGTTTAATAAATAACAATGAGAGAGGGAGATGGTGAGAGTGTTGGAGTTTATATCGATTGATATTTTAAAAAATATATATTTATAAATTTAACAAATAATGTCAGGCATGTATAAAAATACTATCAATGATTCTACCGATTCCTGGTGGCATTTCTTCCACGCCTATTTCATTTGCATATGGGTACATATGGGTACTATTATTCCCGCTGCAACGTAAATCACTTAAAAATAAAACATAAGACATAACACCTGAATACAAAGTTTGTCACCAGATCCTGTGTTATGCGAAATCCTTTCAAAGATATCATATTTTGAGCCTAGGAAGTCATGTCACTGATTGGCTGGCGCGTACTGTTGCTAACTCAGGGAAGACTGACAGGGTTAGAACTTAACTTTTAAAAAATACTCGCCCGAATAATGATATAAATAACAAAACATGAAATTTCTAATCAAAGTGCTCTATTTCTGCATGTGATCGGGCAAGTTAAGTTGCCTTCAGCACGGAGAGGGTTAACATTACAAGAAACGGGTCAGGCCGCAGGGCGAGTGGGAAATTCTAACCCTGGACTGACAGCTCATGATATATTAGTTGAAAATATTCCAGCAGTGTTTTTAATTTCTTCCAGGATATTTGCTGAGTCATAGTGACTATAGAATTGAGGCGTTGACAAACATTAATAAACATAAAGACATAAACAAACTCTCCCAATCAGCAGTCATGGTATAGTAGCACTGTTGTATAATTAAGCGGGTTTTTTCTTCTCAGGAATTGCAAGTTGTAACTCCGTAGCTTAACCCTCTAGTGCCCACACCATGATGTAGTATAGTGAAAATTGGTTTAGTGAAAATTGGTTATTGTGAGTCTCCCGCTTATATTAACTCTGAAAATTCCAACAATAATAAAAGGTTGGGGGGAAAAACCAATAATAATAAAGTTATGCTTCCCCTAGAGGGTTAAAATAAATACATGTATTGACCGTAATTCATATCTGCATTCAACAAGAAATATGTATTTTACCATTTAAAAAAATATGCATCCTTGGTAGAATGAAGTAATTTTAATCGCTAACAAGTGGTTTAATTAGCATAGTTTCTACTTATGTTAGGGTTACGTAAGTAGCTTTGAAGAAGTTTCCCCGTTCATCAATTCAGTGAGCTGTGACGTATTGCCACATGTTGCTGCACTCTCTGTCAGGTCGTGTTTTGGTTAGCGAATGCATGGCGCTGAAACCCCAGTAGATCTGGCTCCAACACTCGCCTTCAGGCTCGCATTGATGGCTTGCACTTTACACACCAATGCTGCTATCGAGAGAGCTGGAGAAATCTTTTGATTTATATTTATTATTCATGGCCGGGTTCAAGCGAGTGTAATGGCTGCACTGCTCCACCAAGAGGTCGTGACCTGGGCTCTCTGTGATGTTAGCACGGGGTCGAGGTGTAGTACGGCCACCTCAGAGGTGTAGTCTACCTCTCTGAGGTGCAGTCTACCTCTCTGAGGTGCAGTCTACCTCTCTGAGGTTCAGTCTACCTCTCTGAGGTGCAGTCCACCTGTCAGGTGAAATCCACTGAGGTGCAATCTACCTTTGAGGTGTAGTCTACCTCATGCAGTCCACCTGAGGTACTGTACCAACTTTTTAAGGGGTGCAGTCCAACTCTCTGAGGTGTAGTACACCTCTCGGAGGTGTAGTCTACCTTTCTGAGGTGTAGTCTACCTTTCTGAGGTGTAGTCCACCTTTCTGAGGTGAAATCCATCTGTTCGAGGTGTGGTCCACCTGAGGTGCTGTCAAAATTTCTAAGGGGTACCATCTTTATGAGGTACTGTCCACCTTTCTGAGGTGTTGTCCAACTCTCTGAGGTGCAATATCTTTCTGGTGCATTCTACCTGAGGTGTTGTCCACCTTTATGAGGTGCAGTCTACCTTTCTGAGGTGTAGTCCACCTGAGGTGTAGTCGACTTGTCTGAGGTGCAGTCCACCTTTCCGAGGTGCAGTCTACCTTTCCGAGGTGCAGTCCACCTTTCCGAGGTGCAGTCTACCTTTCTGAGGTGCAGTTCACCTTTCTGAGGTGCAGTTCACCTTTCTGAAGTTCAGTCTACCTTTCTGAGGTGCAGTTCACCTTTCTGAAGTTCAGTCTACCTTTCTGAGGTGCAGTCTACCTTTCTGAGGTGTCATCCACCCCATAGAACATCTAACACACACCCGATTCTTGTTGTTAATCGCTAGGCCGAGTGTTTGCGAAACTGGGTGTTTTATAAGCATACTTGAGTGGCGTTGTCGTGTACTGCCTAACAACACTTGCACCCTGTTGATTGTTTTCGAAACTGGACATCTTTAACCCATTCACTGCTGGAGTAGACATGTGCACTGCTCTATTGGGCATCTCTGGTTGCCTTCAACATGGAGAGGGTTAAGCATACCTGACTTTGTTTCAGCTTGTCATGCCCAACAACTTGCACCTAATGACCCCACTGATCACTAGTTCCATTGCTTGTACACTGTTGTAGTAGGATAATATGTACATGGAGTGATATAGATAAGCCCGTCAATCGATGATATACGTTAAGTGGACTGATGAAAGTAGGTGAACAATTCAAGACTGTTGAGTGTACTGTCACTGAAACATATTGTACATGTCGTATATTTGATTCCCATTTTAGTAGCATTTTTATGTTACCTCTTAGATTTAATATTTTTATGTTTATAGGTTTAATAAAATTATTTTTCTTTAGATCGTTGGTTTTTTTGTGTGTTTGTTTTGTTTGGTAGGTTGTTCATGTTTTCTTTCATATTTTCTTTTAAAGTTTTGCATTCGTTAACTAGACTTGCATGGAAGTAAATGTAAGTGAACTATTTTATATGTTATGCTAAAGTATCACTGGTATATTTCATCGCATATATGTAAAATATTCCCGCAGCGGCATTGAATAACAAATCAATTCATTCCCCCCCCAAAAAAAATAATTTTTAAAATGTTCTTATTTTTTTTAAAGTACATTTTAAATCCGATTTTATATTGATCTAAATATTTTATGTATTTAGTTGTCTATGGGTGAAATAAGCGACGTAAAACATTCATTCATTCATTTTATGTATGTATAGTTGTTGTCAAACCCAAATAACATGGAATAACGTAAAACTTTGTAAAATTTTGATAGGTGGTATTCTTGGGAGGTGGAGATATCTATTTAGTGATTCTAGCCGATAATTATCTCTTTTTTTTCTCTCATGGAACTGATGTGACTTGGGTGTAAGATTTCTCCTGATAAATTCTAGGAGATATGAAACAGTATGTGCGGTAGTTGATGTCGTCCAAGTTGATATGTGTGGGCGGATCTAAAGTCGGGTGCCAGTGACGTCACAGATGTAAGCGATACGAATGGCTGCCGAATTTATTACGGGAAATATGTATATATTTTTGGCACTGGTTTATCCATCAGAGTATCGTATTCAGTACTGATTGTGATGACTATTATAATGCATTTATTAAGAACCCTGAATTACAGAATATTCATACTGTATATGACAATTGTGACTACATTTTTAATGCAATATTAAGAGCCATGATTTTCAGAATGTTCATATTTGACGATTGGAACCAAATTTATCATACAATATTAAGGATCCTGAATTTCATAATGTTCATATTTTACAATTGTGACTAAATTTAGTATACAATTATTAAGAGCCTTATCTGATTGTGACTATTAAGAATTTTCATATTTGACTAAATTTATAAAGTAATGAATTTCAGAATTCTTTTTTAAATAAATATAAGTAAACCCATAACGTGTATGAAATCATATTTTACCTCACAAGATGCATATTGACTGAATAATCACGAAATGAATTAAATTAACCTCCAAAGACCTTTGTTAACCTGTTGTTTTATATGCAGACGCATTTATCAGTGGGTAATGCATGTGGCTCGAGTCACGCACCGAGATCTTCAAACCATTTGCCCTCGCTCGCTGTGTGCGAACCCTAACTAACCTGTGAGCAGCCTTCATTAAGGAGCGATTACTAGAATCCCGTAAACACATGTGAGAAAAGCACCTTTAACTAAGTGCACGCTAATTCATCAAGCAGGTGGCAAGCAATAACAGAAGGAACCAGATATGTACTTGTTGGTGAAACATGCGCTTTTCACGGAAAGGTTTTCCATCAATATTTATTATTTTTAAAGGTACATGTGCATGTATCTTGTGTCATGTAAGTTAATTTATGCAGTTTGTCCAGAATAGTAACTTGAAAAAATAATAACATTGGCTGTGGATAATTTGTTTTTCTTTCTTTAAAAACCATGTTTTTTTATGTTTTTCAAAAACGTGTTGTCTCTTGAACACTGAAAAGCATCTTTAGTATTTGATTTTCAAGCATTTCTATTTAGAGTACACAGGAAAGTTCATAGCTAATTAAAAATGTTGTAATTAGATGCAGAAATAGAAAAATCATTTTCATTCGCATTCCTAGCAGTAAAAACTTTATCGACCAATATAAGAGATACGTAAACATTCCTAGAAAACCGGAAAAACCATACCCATCCGAAAGGCGAATATTTTGGATGGGTTCATATAGAAACATGTACGCACTCGATATCCAGGGTGATGTGCACTAAGAAGCAATAAACTCCACTAGTTGACAAGGTGTTGCAAAAAGATATTTCTATATATCTCGGACACCACACACGCGTACATATGTGTATACGCAGTAAACGAAGATGGCTTTTTGAACTCGTAGATAAAAATCGTTTCTGGCCACCATCAAAAAGCCTGCTATTTGATACAGTCGACCCTGCTTAGGTGCAGAGCTATCAGGATCTTGGGAGGGGTGGGGGGGGGGAGCTGGCACCCCTGCTCTTTGATTGGGCCCATGGACAGAAGTGGAATTGCTAGATTGGCAAAAAATGTGTTGATTCATGTTCTTGGAATGAAGAATATGCTTGGAGATGTAAATTCAATTCCATTTAAATTTTTAAGTTTTAATTTTATTTGTTTTGGGTATTAATTAAGACTTGTTTATTATGTTGTTAAAAGCGTTCTTTTTAATCCTGGTGCTTGATCTGTTTGCCGAAATGTATTGAAATTTTATTTTTGAGTTATGTAAGAAATACGGCATTGTAGTTTTCGTACAGGTTTGTGTCACTGATATTAATGTCCATAAAGTGAGGTGGTATAACTGGAACATTTGACCGAGAATAAGAAGTTTTACCAAAATGGAAATAATATGAAATTACGAAAGTAAACAGTGATATGACATATTTCATGGTCAAAGATATTTTACCTGAAAGTATGTACATTTGATTTATCTACACAAGTATATTGGGGAAACAGCAACATTTCCACTGATTTTCAACATTTTTATGAAGTCACTAAGCTACATTTTACACATAATTTTCTCACCTATTTTCAATATTTTCATATTTTTTTACATATTTTATTGTCATCGTACATATGCCTACTGTAATCATAAAGCACTATTATTCATTATGTTTTATTATCTATGCATTGTTGAATTTTGCATGATAGTCTTGTCTATTCAATAGAGCTGCAACGAATACACCTAGTGGCGAATATGATACGTATCACGAATATGGGGTGCCGAATACGAATATTAT